>OZ002729.1:7880831-8176939 GCA_963924305.1 Polygonum maritimum | reverse complement strand
TTCCATGGCTTCTGGGGGTGTTTTCGCCTCTTCTTCTGGTGGTGGGGGTGCCTTCAATGGCGGGTTTGAGGAGGGTTTGGGGAGCTCAATGTTTCTGAACAGGTCCAAGTTGCTGAAGCCTCTTGATAACAGCCCTTCCATGGGGGAACAGCCGACTTTGTTCCAAAAGAGGGCTGCTTTGAGGAAGAACATGAGCTTGGGCGGGTCCGGGGGCCCGGAGCCCGGCCCGGGCTCTGGTGGGAGTGGGGGTGAGAGGAGTGAGAGGAGGAGGAGCAATGGGAGCACTGATGGGTTTGAGAATGTTAGCATTGATGGGTCAGCTTTGAATTATGATTCTGATGACTTTGCTGAGACCATTAAGATGGAGGACAGTTTGGGCAAGAGTGGTGGTGGTGGCATGAGCTCTAATGCTACTAGCACACACAACAATGGAGCTGACCCAAAGGGGAAGAAGAAAGGGCTTCCTGCCAAGAATTTAATGGCGGAAAGGCGGAGGAGGAAGAAGCTCAATGATAGGCTGTACATGCTGAGGTCTGTTGTGCCAAAGATCAGCAAGGTGAGGAATTCTTTTGCCCTCTTTTTGAAAATCCTTTGTTACAGATTTCTTGTGAGTTGAGATTCAGCATATGAAAATGTGTAGTAGAATTCTTATGCATTTTCTCGTGAGTTTTGTGTTTTTTGTGCAATGGAATTGTTTTTCTTGTTTCCGGGCTTACAACAACAGCAAGATCTTGGTGGTAGTAAAGTTAGTCATCAACAACAAGCACATTTTGTTTTTCCCACATCTTGGATTTGGTTTATTTGTGTGTGATTTAGGGCGCCTTCATCATTGGTTCATAATAGGGGCTTTCAAAATCTAAGGAGTTAAACATTAATGGTTTTCACATGAATTGGGTGAGTAGCTGTAAAGTACGACCACTTGTAATAAATGGACCATATTGTGGGATATCTTAGATTAATTGTATTCACGGGGAGTGGGCTTTTTTCAAAATTTGAATGTCTATGTATCTCTGTTAACCAGCTCTACTGATTTGTTGTTGGTCTGTGGATTACTTATTAGGTGTCCATTGTTTTGCTTTGACTTGTCTGTCCTATTCTTTAGAGAACTAATCACTTGTTTATTTGGAAGCATGTTTGAGCAAACCTTATCTATAAGCATCTGTTTAATGACAACTTAATTTCTCTTACAATTTATCAGAGCTTGAAAGAATTCACACATGTATCAATTGTTAAAGCCTTGTGCCATTTATAGATATATATCATTTGAGGCTGAATTTTGCTCTAAACTCAACAAAGTGAATCTATGATAGATGGATAGGGCTTCGATTCTTGGGGATGCGATCGAGTACTTGAAGGAACTGCTGCAAAAGATCAATGATCTCCACAATGAACTAGAGTCAACTCCATCAACTTCATCATTAACACAAGCTACAAGCTTTTACCCTTTAACTCCTACTCTCCCAAACTTGCCCTCCCGAATCAAGGAAGAGCTTTGCCCAAGCTCATTGCCTAGCCCAAACGGCCAACCTGCTAGGGTAAGTCATGTTTATTCCTCAAATTACATAAAAATTGCTTGTTCCGTGAAGAACTACTTTTCAGGGGTTATTTGCCTTGTCTATTACCTTTGATTTTGCCAACATTTGTATGTATGTGCAGATTGAAGTAAGATTGAGGGAGGGCAGAGCTGTGAACATACACATGTTCTGTGGTAGAAGACCGGGTCTCTTGCTGTCTATCATGAGAGCTCTAGACGGTGTCGGTCTAGACATCCAGCAAGCTGTTATCAGTTGTTTCAACGGATTTGCTATGGACATATTCCGTGCTGAGGTAAAATTTTGTACCGAACTTACCCTCCTTTTTTCGTCACGAAGGTTCTGAATGTGTTGTGTGCTCTTGCAGCAATGCAAGGAAGGGCAGGATGTGCACCCAGATCAACTAAAAGCCTTGCTTCTGGAATCAGCAGGATTCACTTCTTAACAGAAGCGACTTGTATGAAACTGCAAAATTACAAATGGAGAAGATGGCTACACCATTGTCATTCTAGTTACACCTTCCTAGAATTCTCTTGCATCTTTTAGCCTGCCAAGACTTACTTGAATAAAGAAAATATGTAGTAGTACTACTCTATGGTTACAATATAGTGATTCTGTTTCATGTTATAGTAGTTGAATACTTTGTTTAAGGTTTGCTGATTCAAATGTGTAATCCACAGCTGAGAAATCCAAAGCAATTTGAAAGTTTTTAAGTATTGTATTTGAAGGCCTTACAAATTCACAATATAACCTCAGATAGATATGGTGTATAGAAATGGAATAACAGACCTTCCACCAAAAAATACAACGTAGACAGAAGCAAAGAGGGTTCTTATTACTCCTTGCATAACATTCATTAATCATTACTGCTTAGGAGACTAGTGAGATTAGCTAGGCAACCACAGTACATGATGCATCAACATTACTTACATCAAAAGGTTGGCAAAGGCCATAAAATCCCAGAAGAAAGCATCCAAAAAAGAAGGCTTTATCTACAAAAGATGATGTCAAGTCACAAGGCTTCTCTACTAATGCCTCGGCTAGCACAAGTATACCCATTAACCCCATATCAGTACCCGCCTCTACACAAACTGCTTGTGTCTTTTTTCATTTTCTTGTTTAGCTGCTACTGCTACTATGTATATATATATAATAATTTATATTGCCGGACATCAAAAATATAAACCCTGCTCAAAAAAACGCTTAGGACTTCCTTGAGCTTTGTTCCTAGTCACCTGAAAGAAGAGCAAACTCTTTTAGGTGGCGTTTGGTATAAAATTAAGGAAAGGAAACGGAAAGAAAACAAATTTATATAGAAAATGGTGATGATCTTCTCTTTTTTGGATGAAAAATGAAAGGAGAGGGGTAATGGTTAGAGGAGTATGAGGGAAACCATTACCCCATGTTGAGGGGGTGGAGAAGAAGTTGCTCAAATTTTACATGAAAAGTGGAAGAAAGGGGTAATGATTATCTTTTTAAACAATAAACCATAAACTAAATAATGTCTAGATACATCCCTTAACCATTTCCTTTCCCTCCAAACAAACCAAACGGGCTCTTAATGACAATGAAAGGAATCATATAGTAATGAAATCTATGAAGAAGAACTCACTCCATTTATTCAGCAGCAGAGGATGCTGCAGGTGGTGCGCTCGAGTCGTCCACAACCGGTGGGGGTGGATCATCTTCAGTCCTGGAGTTTAATGCCCCTGGATTCATTCTCTGAACTTCCTCCTTTGTGTAGATGAAGATCTTCTTAACCATGCAACAAAACTCGCTGCATGGAACATACATTATATCGGTTAATAACCCCAATACTGCTAATAATTATGGAAAAGAAGAGAGCTAGCACATACTGCCATGGATCATCTCCAACAAGCATCATGTCACCCTCGTCATCAGTAAAGACTACGAGCCACGTCTTGTTGGATGACATGAGTTCTCCGTCAAAGTCGAACAAACGGTCCAACTCAGCTAATAGCTCTTCATAGCTGTTGAGCTTTGAGAGGTCCACAGATCTGCCAAGAGCAACTCCTTGCTTGTGCACCTGTTATGGAAATCTGGTCAGGTCAAATGGCCACAGAAAGGACAGAACGGTAAATCAACTGAGAGTAGAACTGAACCTTAGTGCAACTTCTAGTGGAAAAAATGCCTTGAGATTTCCGGGGAGCCGAGGGACCGCTTGTCGGTTGCTTTTCAATATCACTTCCAGTCGAGAAGCTCTGAACTCGTTTTCCACTCTTGGATAGTTCCAAAGTTTCATCAGGATCAGTAGACTCCTCTGCGATTACTTTATGGGAAGCAGCTGGTTCAGTCTCAACAGGATTGTTGAAAAGGGGAATTCCAAATAGCTTGTATTTCTCATCTATAGGCTTGGCAGGTACAGATTGTGCCAATAAGGACTTAGGTGCAACTTCTTTTGAATAGCCAGGCATTTGAAAAGGAGATATAGATGAGGGAGGAAACCATTGCCCATTGTGATGTCCCATTGAGTGATTATTCTGAAGCAGGTACTCGCTTAATCCACCATACTTGAGATTCCCATGGACATGGAAGGGCATGTTCCCAATCTGATGAGAAAGATCTTCACTAGGTTCAGACAAGTTGAGTGAGAGACCAGGCGGCTTCGTTGACCAGGTTCCTGGACTCATGTTGACTTTTCCATCTCGGTCTAGCAAGTGGTTTCTCAGCGTTCCGTGAGATGGACTGTTATGAGACGCGAAACCAGATAGCAGATCAGTGTAGCTTGGCTGCAGCCTCATAGAGGATGACCAACTCTCTGATCCGTATCTTCTAGAAGCAGAAGCTGCATTCATCTTCTCCTCGTCAAGAGAAGACCAAAACACGGGTCTTTCAGAGCCTTCTGGTGCATTGTTATCTGCAAGGCCAGCTCTCAAGGTTGACGATTCTTGACCTTGCAAGACCCTGGATAACCCACTTGTGGGTGAAGGGTCGGCAGTCATCTTAAAAGAACCTATTCAGGAACAAGAAAAGTGGATGCTTCAGTTCACTTGCATTTGCATACAACTCTTCGATTAAATTACACTGAGGAAACATATACATACCTTCTTTTGTGAGAACTGAAGAGTCTTGAGAGGGAGCAGCAATGCTTGGACGAGGCCTTTTCATTCTCGGGACAGGCAGGGGATTCATGGTCAGGGGAGAAAGTGCGGGCTCAATTTGCCAAGGAGAGACTCTATCAGGTCGAGGAATCGCTGAAATTTCATCCCAGCGAACCTAGGAACACAATACACAAATGGTATAACGGGGTGAACAAAGAGTGAATACTTGTTCAATCGAAAGTTTGACTAAGTAAATGAAGTACCTTAAGACTCCTCCATTTGGAATCTTGCCATCTCCTATCATTATCTTCAATACCAACAATAGTTCCGGTAAATCTACACAAGTCATTTCAACACACACTATAAAATCAGCTTTGACTTCACAAGTGTAAACAACCTTGATACGGCCATGTAGCCACTAACCTCTGTTCTGGAGACTCTTCACCTTCAAACTTCATTTTGAACCTCATACCTATGGAATAATTGTTCTTCATCGACTCTGTGTACTGCTTAACTGGAACAATAAATTCAGCAGGACTTGTCCTACAATGATTGTATGAAATAATTAGCTCTACACTAAACACATTTTCAAGTTTGACAGCAAGGATAAAACATAAACCATTGGCAAAACATCATCAAGAAGAAAACGCAAAACCTTGGCTTGTAGTAGACAGTGAAAATTGTTTTAGTTGTGATCGCATGCCATGCAGTTGCAAGCACTCCGAGATGCATGCTGTGGCATGATATTACGGATGTAGGAACTATAGCCTGCTGTCTCATGGCACGTCTTACTCCAACACGAAGCTCTCCATTTTCACCTCTTCATGATTGAAAATTAAATTAAATGTCAATAAAATGTGATTCAAATATTAAATGCATCTAGACTTCATTTACAAGAGCTGACCTTAGAAATATGAACGCGTCTCCAGCAACAAGTCTCTTCGAGCTAACAAACACACTCCATCCACTTTGAAGCAAGTGCCTCCTTGGTTGACCTAGAGTCATACAAGCTATCAAATCAAACTTCCATTGACTGAATTCGTGTATACTGACCAAATCAACAGTAGACCATTGAATTTTTCTTTTTTCGAGCTAACAAACATTGACCTCAGTTTGTGGACCACTAAATCTGGTTTCTCTAAGATTAAAAACATATACTGAGTATGTTTCCGATACTGAAATTTGATAAGCAAACCCTATGCAAAGACATTGTGGGGATTGTTAAACAAGAGAATTGACATCGAGCCATTTAGTTAGATCAAAAGACATTACCCCTAAAGATATGACGGAAACGCCACTCATTTTTATGCAGATCTCTGGCCACGAGCTCCTGCGTAGGAGGCTGGCGAGACATATCCTGTAAAAAGGCAACATGAATCTCAAACCTCACTTCCCTAGCACAACAACAAATTAGTGAGTAAAACAACAATAAAAACAAGGTTGACAAACTCACAAGCGGAGGCAGGCATTCATCTGCATGACGCCTCAAAACAGAGAACCCGCCATGAGTGCTTGTATCAGAGGCAGTCAAGGTCTTACAAAACGAATGCACATGAAAGCGCGGTGGAGCTGGTGGAGGCGGTTCCTTGTCTCCAGAGGGCTCCTCTTGCTAGAATCAATCATCAAAATGACAAGTTTTCAAGATGATTAGCCCCTTGATTTAAACTAAATTAACTACTAACATGATAAAAAGGCAGATGTTAGCAACAACTCACATCGTTCTCGGGCATCAAAGTCACTTGCGCATACACTTCATCCGTATCTGGTTCAGCCTATCATTCAACACCAACATTTACCCAAATTCACCAACGTTGAAAAATCACAGACACTGGTATGAAAAAACTTAACAAGGCGCGAGCAAGCGCAAAAATTACCCTCAACTCCACGTTGACAACACGGCATAGTATCTTGGATGGAAGATTGTAAACTGGCATCTGCTGATCAGCTACTTGATTGGTGGACGCCTCCACCTGGGTCAACACAATTCCCAATACAAATTGTGAGAATTGAGAATTCAACCAACATGCAAATAAACAATACCATAAATCCCTCTGAAATAGTACTAATAACTTATTGAGCTTTAATCAGGCAGAGCCAATAAGAAAGATTTGTAAGCCCCTCCCCGAAGCTCGGACAGGAACCAAATTTGTATTAAAACCCTAGAAATTGGGGGTAAGACTCAATTGAAGGAGAGAAAAGGAAAACCTGCTCGATATGGCCTTGTGGGAAGTAGTAAACGAGCTCGCCTTTATTAGGGACGGTCACCAGAGGACCAGCACAGGCATGCCATAGCTCCGTATACAGAGCGAGGTCGGGATCCACTGGAAAATCCGAAAACGAAGCCATAAGTCACAATTAAGAGCCCAAACACTAGAGGTTTCAGAAGATCAGCGAGAAAACGAGCTCAAACCTTTCTCGACGGCGGAAGGTGGCGGAGGATCGGGCGGTTTGTTGAAAGCGCCTGAATCCGAGAGGTCGGTGTTGTAAGTAGACGAAGAGAAGGTCTCGCCCCTCCCATTACCGACGTTGTTGTTGTTGTTGTTGTTGTTGTTGCCTTTGATCGAAACCTCCGACGAAGCCATTCCGGAGCTTCGCTTTTTCAGCACGGATCTCTCTGTCTCTCTCTCACTCGCACACGTACAACTGCTCCAATCGGATGCAGAAGAAGAAGGCTGATCGAAACCCTAACTTTTGAGAGGGAGAGACAGGTGGGGAAAGGAGTGCAATTATCTGCAAAAATGGGGACGAAAATCAACAACAACAAAAAAACGTAAATGGGAAAAAGGGGGAAATTCACCATCACAGTATAATAGCTAGCAGAGTAGGGCAAAAGATGAATTGCTTTCTGAAAACCCTGTCAATTCACGAGAGAATTTCACCTTCCTTGCAAATTTCTGCTGTCGCTTTCTCGGCCCTGTGTACCCACCACTCTACCTCGCCCTCTTTCTGCAGAGGGAGGAAATCGGTACGAAGAAAGCTGAAGAAGGAGGAATGGAGCTCAGAGAAAGCAGACACCTTTGGACAAATGGAGGGCGAGAGTTTGTCTTCAAACCAGATATGGAGACGAGGAGGAGTGGGGGGTTTTTCTTTTAGTTTTTCTTTTTTCTTTATTTTGAAGTTTCACCGGCGGTCAATTTCGAAGACGGACAGCCAATGAGAGGAGGAAACCGGTGACAGCCGGTTGGAGACCGGGAACGGCCATTGAAATGGGGTTGGAAAAAGAGGAGACGCAGAGGGAGGGGTTAATTAACGGCGTTTAGAGGGGGTGTTGTAGAAAGGGGATTGGAGTTGGAGGGGGGGCAAGTAACGGCGTTTGTTCCAAAAGCTGTTTGCGTTTTATGGGGAAATCACTTTTGTCGTGCTATTTACGGGCAGGGTTGGGTGGGTGTGAGGTCAGCTGTTACTAGTGTGTTGATAAATATATTTAGAAAATCCTACTCCGTACTACTCCCTCCGTCCCCGAAAACTTGTCCGCCTTTCCTTTTCGGTTGTCTCCAAAACTTTGTCCACCTTTAATACTTTCCTTTTATATCACATATTTCTTCCTATTTTACCCTCACACAACCACAAATTTTACCATTAAAAACCATTTATTTCTTCTCAAACCCTCTCTCCTCCCCTCCCTTTCTCCACCCACCCACATTCATTAGATTTCACAAACACGTTGATTTTCATTGAGCACCAACAGTCCATTTTTTCTCCTGAACAAAAAAACAACCCATTTTTCTAAATCCCTCCTCCATTTATAGAAAAAAAAACAACCTCAGTAGTTTTAAAACCTTGCATCATTTTATCAAAAAAAAAACAAAACCTTGCATCATCAATGTTTCAATTTATTCCCAATATACCCAAAATTTCAATTCTATCTTCTGTATTTTCATTCTTGGACTTATCCAAGCTCTCAATCTTCACCCCTTCACTAATTTTTTTGATTAACCTATCACCAATTTATTCAAATCTAGGTAAACGTTTAAGGCAAGTATTCAGATCTCGAATTTTGACCTAAAAAATTCAAATCCACCGCACCAGTGAACTCAAGTCCGGGATTGCAACATCTGTGAAACTGGCATCGAAGGGAGAGGGAGGGAGGGCCGACAAAGGAGGATCTAGCGGAGAGAGAGACCTTCCGTCCGAAGAGGACCGAGTAGAAGCGGTTGCCGACCATAGTACGGCGACGATGATGTACGGCGAGGCCGAAGCCATCTCCGGGCTGGGAGACGTTGAGATCGACGGTGGAGGTGACGAGGACTTTGTGGGAGGTGAGGGGGACTTTGTGGGAAGTTACTGGTGAGGGGAGAGTTCGACCCAGTGAAGAAGACAGAAAGCTTTACTTTTGTGGTAGGGGGTATTAGAGTAAATTACTTTTCTATGGGGTCCATATTCTTTACTCTTCTAACGGGATTGAAACAAGTGTCCCAAAGCTATATTTACATTTCATGAGATCTGTACACGTGGCTTTCTTAAAATTTGTGAATTTAGCAAATGTGGACAAGTTAACTGGGACAGAGGGAGTACTTATTTTTGCCGATCAATCTATATCTATCTATCTATATCTATATAACTATAAAAATTAGCTTTCTCCCTAAAACATAAATGCTCCTTCCACCCCATTCTAACTCTTCTTCACTTAACTTTGTATGCCACTTCAAATCCCCACTCCCACTTAATTGATAGCCTCCTTTTTTTATAAAAAGTATTTAATCATATTATTTCATATTTTATTCATGTACTAATTTTTTCAGAATTCAATACAAAATACCCACTTAATTTTTGATCAAAACAAATATTACATCATGACGAGTATTATTATACTTACCATCAAAAAAACACGACGAAAAAATTTAAATTTTTTCAGAATTCAATACAAAATACGCACTTAATTTTGATCAAAACAAATATTACATCATGACGAGCATTATTATACTTACCGTAAAAAAAACACGACGAAAAAATTTGCCCGTCCTAACTATAAAAATTAGCTTCCTCCCTAAAACATAAATGCTCCCTCCACCCCATTCCAACTCTTCTTCACTTAATTTTGTATGCCACTTCATATCCCCACCCCCACTTAATTGATAGCCTCCTTTTTTTATAAAAAATATTTAATCATATTATTTCATATTTTATACATGTACTAATTTTTTCAGAATTCAATACAAAATACCCACTTAATTTTTGATCAAAACAAATATTACATCATGATGAGCATTATTTTACTTACCATCAAAAAAACACGACGAAAAAATTTCCTAGTACATTACTTAAAATTCTCCTCCTCTTGTCACATTAATGATTTTTCTCTAATTGTTTTTATTTTTTTTTGTTTTGGATGAATTATCTATCTCTACAACTCTTTTTTTTACTTGTCAAATAAATGCATTTTTTATATTTTACTTTTTTTTTTGTTTTTTATTTATAATTGATTATGAATGCATGTTACTCTGTCTTATTTTTTACATACATATATCATGTTACAATATTGTAATTTGAATGCAAAGCCTTATCATTTATTCTTTTTTAAGCGAGAATGCAAAGCCTAAAGAGCTAACCATATGCTTACGATTTCAATTTTTTCCAATATGTCTATAAAATTATAAAGAGTAATCCCTACACATGTTCATTCGGCTAAAAAACTTAATTGTAATAGAAAAGCCATATTATCAAAATAATTCTCATAAGAAATTTATAAAATCAAACAAAATAATTTCATATTTTATATTTATTTTATCTACTATTTTTTGGACAATTCAATACAAAATACTTACATAATTTATTAATTAAAAAAAATTGGGTTATGACGAAGCTTATAATTTTCACCTAGCTTCCGAAAAATTCGGTGAAGAAAATTGTCCGTCCAAGCTTTCTAGTTATTAAAGATGGAGAGTTACGTTGTATGCTAATTGTGCAATAGTACATTATGTATGACAGGATGCGATCAAAAGGATGATTATCTTCCTAAATTACAATTGCTATATGGACTACTAATATTTTTGGTGAATAGGATCGGTAAAAACAAGCCATGTTGGGCTAGTTTGTCCCGTATTTATTCACTTTACTAACCATATATATGAACCGGAATTCCGGACAACAGAGTTGAAAGTGACTAATAAGGTCAACGATAGACATGACCACCCGGTTAAAAAGACGAGTGTGGGTGTATATATAATGATTTTTAGCCACTCTAGCGGGTAAGGGGATCGAATATGAGCATTGTCGAGGATACGACATGCCTATAAGCCAAGTTTGAAAGCTCGTTTTATATGTAGATTTATGTATTATATATGGCATACAAATTAAATTAAACCATAGAATGTTCTTATACTCGTATTTTTCTTTGGGTCATCCTGATTCTATCAGGAGGAATTAAACATGCTTATGAAGAGCTCCGGTGTCTATACATTAAGTCCAAAGAGTAGGTTTAAGTCCGGTCGGTCGATCGGTCAGGTTAAGTTATGACGACTTTAACAAAGTATTGAGCCCAAAGAGTAGGCCTAAAGTCGTGTCAGGACACTTGAGGTGAAAACATAGTAGCTAACCATGAATCCCATTTGACCAATCAACACAAATTATCTCAATCTCCCAACGATGCTACAACACACTAGAAATCGTGTAAATGAGACATGAGTTGCCACCTTCGACAACCATGCATTTAACGTTAATTTGTTTATCTTATTTTCTATCCTATGTATTGAAGGCATGAATAAGATTCTTATTTTATAGTAACTTTTTTGGTATCATTAATTTTACTTTTTCCTCTACGTACTATCATAGTTGTAATAAACAGTACTCCAATTGTTTGCATTTTTTTCTTAGCATGGTTGTAAACGTCGGCATTGCATAGAAAATGGGACCAAATAGAATTGAACAGGGCATTTAAAACAAAACACAGCACGTCAATCTTGTTACATGCTTATTACGCCCAATCACGATTGTTTTGCGCGCGCAGAATATAGGGCCCAGAGCGCTGCTAGCCTGCTGCGCAGATACATGCACACTATTATACACCCCCCGATGAACGGTTACGCGCCGGCGTGGGGACCGCTAGAGGACTATTTTTAATCGGTCAGTCACAGATATTTTTCTTTATTCCTTGTTTACTCTAATTAAGGGACGATTGCATGCTTAAGGATAATATAACATAATATAATATCCTAGAATAATCACGCCCAAACGTAGGCAGTTTACGCGGGATGTGATTAGGACTTAATTATTATTTAAAAAAAATACGGAGTAGATGATTAAGTTTAGCTTTTTGCTAGCAAACGGGCAGTGTTCGGTGATCTGGATACACCAAGATCGGCCTTTGTTTTTGTTTTTATTTTTAAATAAAAAAGTTTATCTCCCTAACTCCCAACCTGTCTTGACTTTAATTGGCAACAACTATCAGATAATACGTACTATTGTTCATTAACATAATCGTATTAACATTATTAATTACTAATGAAATTCTTACTTTAGTAAGAAGGAAAAATAGATGAAGTGAAGATAACATAAACAACTGGACTGTTTGTTATGATTAAGTGTATTATCTTGAACATGTACGGGGACCAAGTGATTAGTTAATTAATTATCTGACTAATCATATATACATTGTGATCGCTTACATGCTAATTAGACCACATGCACGTACGTACGGACTTCTCTCGATTAGTGATTACAATGTATGCGTAAATGAATAAAAGGGAGACACCCTCAGATACGTGTGTTTTATCTATTGGCGTGTATAATAAACAAATACAGTAGATATTTTAACCAATTTATGAAAATGAAGCTATGGTTACCGTTCAAACTTTAAACCGATCAAAATTGTAATAATCTTTTCTAATATGCGAAGCATATGCTTAAAATTTTGATGTAGTAAGTTATGCAACAGTTCTTTTACGAAGTGAAGAAACACTGAATAAATTGACCAACATTCAGAGCTGTTCGTGGTAGATAAAATACACAATTTAAATAATAAAGAGTTTAAATCAATCCCTCATTGAACAAATCAACCTCTCAAAATATAAAGGCAATAACAATGATTAGAATTAACATACTATGCCACCTATTATTTTTCCACATGTCATTTTCAAATTATTTACCCCATATTTTTTCAAATGCAATTTGTTTTTTAAACCATGCCATATATTTTCTAAAATCTTACGCCATGACATTAAGGCATCATATTACTTTCCACTATGTCATATTAAAATATAATAATAAATAATCTAAAACCAAATATATTTATAATTTAGTTCTTCACCTATATATATATTTTTTTAGATATTTAGAGTTTTCCCAAAAATTTAGGATAGGGTTATTCATCGGGTCAAACCAAACAAACCTGACAATCGAATTGAACTAGGTTCGGTTTTCAATTAGTTTGGTTGAATCGGCCTCATCTTCAGTTTGGTTAAAGTAAATCAAAGCATTTCGATTCCATATGTAATATCCGAAATAAGCATGCTAAATCACATGATATCTACTTATCCATGTTGTATATATATATATATATATACATATATATTTGTCCACATGAGATATTTTTGCTACCAAATAGGTCAATTTAACAGTTTTTTTCTTCCAATTAGGTAAATTAGAGATTTTTTATTTTTGTTGTAGTTGTACAAATCTTATACGGAATATAACATATTAACTAAATTAATAATTAAGTAAGTAAAGATTTTGATAATTATATATTACAAAAGAAATTTTTACCAAATAGTCGAAATAATTAATTTCTTAATTAATATAATCATTACATTTTCCTTTCTTGATTAGATATTTGTAGTTGAATTGCATATTTTTTGTAAACTTATACATTATTTATTAAAATTTACATTTTCACCACTTAAACATGATTAATTAGGATACTAAATGCATATCCAAACTTAGTATATACATATATAACTTTTTAAAATGATCATATATTTAGTAATCATGTAAAATAATATAAAATTTTCTAATTATTGGGCTAGTTTATATAAAGTTAATAGATTTTTCAAGCTATACCCATTTAAATTTGAACTAACGATAAGCTTAGCAAAAAATTCAAACAAGTTAGACCATGGATATCAATGAACCCTTTGAACCCTTACTTTTTTTCATTTATCTCTCATTCACGTCATTTTACCATTATTCAATTTTATTTTTACTATTAACTTAAATATCAATGAACCTCATGAACCCCCTTTACATTTGTCCAATTTACAACAATCACTCATTTTTATATACACAATTACTATTAATCCCTTAATTTATTAATTCTTCATACTTATTTACATAATTACGCATGCATATTTAAATTACAACTTAACTAGTTTTATTAATATAGGGTATGTGAAAATTCTTTAAATTCCAAATAATATTTTGAATTAATATTTATGTGTAATCTTTTAAAGTTAAGAGAATAGTTTAATTTAAAAAGCGGTAAAATATGTTTTTGTTTACTCAGATCTAACCCCAAGTATAACTTTAATTTTAAAACAATCCAAACATATATAAATTTAGTCTCTATGGATAGTTAAAAATAATATGAACCGTTGTATCATCTTTACTAAGTTTTATTAAGTTAATTTTAACTAAAATAAATAATGATATATTAAGGTAACTAATAAAAGTCAAAGATAAATGACACGCCTTTGAACTACATGATATAGGGATTGAAATGTGAAACTCTCTAAATTTCGGGTATCGAAATGGGACAAAGTAGGTTTGGGCAAAATCCGGTCCGGTCCCCGATCCATTAAAATGGAGGTTGCCGGTTCCGGACCGGATTTTTATAAAATATAAATAAAATATAAAATATAAATAAAAAATATATTAATTATAATGTTATATGGTGTATTTTTAATATATAAGTTTCACATTTATATTATATAATTAATAATATTATATTTTCTCATTAATCATATATGTTGAATAGGTATAGATTGGAGTCCCATACTTGAAATTGAGTGTTTGGCAAAAAATTGAAAATGAAATTATAATGAAGGAAATGAAGAAGAGAAGAGAGTATATGGGTTGGAAATCTCATAAGTTTTTTTCTGGTTGAAGGGAATCTCATACTTTAGATAAGAAGTGGGTATGAGAATCGCATATCTAAAGGATTTAGGGTATGAGTTTGAAAAAATGAAAAATTACAAGAAATACTAGGTTTGGGAATTCTATTCCCTACTTTATATCTTAATTCCCAATACCGACCATATACCTTCATTCCAAATACCAATACCATATTCATGCTCTAAAGCCAACAACCCCTTCCTTCCTTATAAACATTTTAACGTTTTTTTTGATAGAAGAGCTACTAGCTCAAACAAGCAGACATTAGGCAACCAGATTATTACAAGGCCAGCCTAAATCATCACAACGGATGATCTTAAAAAAATGAAACAGCCCGGGTTGTTGACTCAACAACCCTTTAAGCTGGATTACAGATAAAGAAGAAAAAAGGTGAATGGAGGTAGATAGAGTAGACAAAGCGTAATTAAAACTAGTAAGATTAACTTGACGCTTGGCAAGAAAATCGGCTGCTTGGTTGCACTCCCTGAAACAATGTAAAAAAACAACATGAGGAAAATGCGAAAGAAGGTTTCTAATGTCGTTTATAATAGATAGGATTTCCCATGGGATTTTCCAAAGACGCTTCAAAGAATTGATTACTGTTAAGTTATCTCCTTCAATAATTAGTTTAGAGCAAGGGGCAATATTAATATTTTGTAGAGCAACAAGAAGGGCAGAAGCTTCTGATTGAACAACAGAGAGGTTAGATAGTTCAGTCCTACCACATTTCAAAATTTGGCCATGTTCATTTCTAAGGATATATCCGGCATAGGAATTTGCATTTCCACGTTTTGAAGCATCAAAGTTTAATTTGAGAAATTGTGTAGGAGGTTTCTTCCAAACCCTTTGAATTTTCCTTAGCGGTTTTTTTATTAAAAACTTTATTTGAGACTTTCTGTTGAGCACTGTTCCATTCTAAATACTGTGAAAAAGCAAGATCAGAGGGAGGTTTAGCCGGGTTAATTCTAGAAGGGTCAAAAAGTATAGCGTTTCTATGTGCCCATAAAAGCCACCAAAGGAAGCAAAGAGGGGTAGTATATGTATTTTGCTTCAGAGTGGTTTGAATATTATCTATAAAGGATTGAGAAGTAGTAAGTTGAAAACTGTAATTTAAAAGGATTCCCAACCTAGCAATCATAGACTGGGTGAATGTGCATTCAAAGAAAAAATGATTTAAATTTTCATCAGATAAATCGCAGAGCGAGCATCGGTTCGGGACGCAGTTGACAAATCTGTTAAGCCTGTCAGTAGTTGGGAGACAATCAGCACATGCTTTCCAGAGGAAGTTATGAATTTTAGGTGGAAGTTTGGTTTTCCAGATCCAAGAGATGTCGTCTCTAGAAACCGAGTTTGGTGTTGCTATAAAAGTAGAGGCCGTCCGGACCGAAAAAATACCATCAGAAGCCGGGAGCCAAATTAGGCGATCTTCAAAAGCGGTAATTGGAATTCTTATTTGGGAAATAGTTTGTACCATTTGTGGTGGCAGGACATGACTTAAAGAAGTAATATCCCAAGAGTAGTTGGAAAGAATAAAGGCTGAGACTCTTAGGTTCATATCAATATTGTAAAAAAATGAGATAAGTTCGGTGTTGGGGACCCAAGGATCTGACCAAAATTTAATGGAGGTTCCATTTCCGACCAACCAACGAACGGCGGGAAAAAATTGATCACGTAGGTTTAAAAGACGGCCAAACTGCCAAGAACAATTCTTTTTTTGATATTGAGAGAGAGATTGGTTATTGAGATATTTTTCAGACACAATTTTAACCCCGATGTTATCAGGCTGAGCAACAAGTTTCCATAAAAGTTTCATTTGTAAAGCAAGGTTTATATTAAGAGCAGATTTTAAACCTAAGCCACCCAGTTCTTTTGGAGTACAAATTTTTTCCCAACTTAGAAGCGGGTGATGATTCGTTTCAAATTTATTCCAGAAAAATGATCTTGCTACTTTGTCAATCTGGTTTAACGTTCCTTGCGGGAGAAGGAAACTTTGCATGAGGTAGTTGACTTTGCTTAATAAGCATGATTGGATAAGAATTACCCTTCCAGCTTGTGAAATGGAGTTCGCTTTCCACTGGGAGAGTTGTTTTTTGAGATTAGTTATTGTGTCGTTAAACATACAATTTTGGACTCTACCTTTGAAGATAGGAATTCCAAGGTATTTTTCCATTGAAGGAGTAACCTGGATATTAAGAATACTTGCAAGGGATGCAGAAGAATCCCTTGAGATATTTGCAGATGTTTGGAACGAACTTTTGTGGTAATTAATTGATAGGCCCGAAAGACGGGTAAAATGATCAAGAAATTGTTTAATATACCGAACATTTTCATTATTTGCTTGAGCAAAAATTATGGTATCATCCGGGAAACTGAGGAAGGGAATTACGGTTCCATTTTTAACAAGTTGAATGCCAACATGTTTAGTAGAGGATGAGGCCTCATACTGAAGGGTTCTGGAAAGGAATTCCATAGCCAGAACAAAAATGAAAGGTGCCATTGGGTCACCCTGTCTGATTCCACATTGGGGAGAAAATTCAGAACCTGGTTCATTGTTAACAAGTACCGAAGAAGAGGAAGTCGTAATACACGTCATGACTAAGTCAATCCATTTAGGATGAAAGCCAAATTTAGTCAAAATTAGTCGGATAAAATTCCAATTTAATTTATCATATGCTTTTTCTAGGTCTAGCTTAATAGCCATCCAACCAACCCGGCCGTGTTTTTTTTTGTGAAAAGAATGGAAAATTTCATGTGCTAAACATTTTAACGTTTTGAAGTGGGATTGAATTCATACAATTTAAGACCTCGTTTGGTTTGATTAATCAGGAATGAGGAATGAAAATCAAGAATAAATAATTCGAGTTTGATGTTTGGCCGGAAAAAGAATTATATTTGTTCATCTTAATCCTAATACTCAAAACCTTAAATTATAAGTTCTAAAATTCATAAAACCTTAAAATCAATCAAAATTCAGAACCCTAAATCTTTGAAGCATAATTATATTCCTACACCATACTAACATGTATCTAGAGTAATTAGATTCCCAATTCCATTACAACGATTCTGACAGTATTATCGTATCAAACTGATTCCATTACAACGATTCCAACAATGTTACCAAACAGGACTTAGTGAAATCTGACGGTGTTACAAGTGGATCTATGTGTTACAGTTAGGGATGCACATTTGCCCCGCGGGGACGGGGACCCGTGGGGACCCGCCCCGAATGGGGCGGGAATTCCCCGACTTAGTGGAGAGTGGGGCGGGGATGGGGATCGGGTTTTAATTCCCCGACGGGGATGGGGCGGGGACGGGGAATCCATTATCCGCCCCGTTTAGTACCCGACCCCGATATTAATAATATGTTATTTTATATGGCTATTTAATTTATACTCAAACTATAGTCTATATGTAAAATATTATAAATTTTATTTTTTATAATCTATATGTAAAATATTTTAAAATTTATTTTTTATAGTCTATATGTAAATATTATAATTTTTCTATATAATTTTAAATATTATAATTTTGCTTAGAATTTGAGGTAATTTTTAGGAATACTAACAGTAAATAAGACTCTTTAATAATAAAAAAAATCAATAAATAGGGACCCGTTAACATACCCAAACCCGATGGGTATTCCCCGCCCCGCTCCCCGTGGGGATTAGATGAGGATGGGGCGGGGATAGGGAAACAAATAGGTGGTGGGGATGGGGATGGGGAATGCATTATCCGCCCCGCTCCGCCCCATGTGCATCCCTAGTTACAGTGTTACCAGACGGATCTATGTGTGACGGTAGTACAACAACAACAACAACACTTACCCAGGTAGTCCCGCAGACGCGGGATCTGGGGGGTCAGGATGGGGGCAAACCAGACCTGGATGAAATGCGCCCAATACAACCCAAGAGCGACACACCAGACCATTACTACAAACTATGCGAAAACGAAATAAACATAAAAACATAAAACCACAAAAGAGACTAGAACCAAAAATAAAGGAAAACTAAACTAAGCTAAACTAAAGGAAACTCAAATTAAAACTATCAGAGACGGTAGTAATGAGTGGAAAATGAAGCGGGGCTATAAATACATGATTTGAGGGTTTTTTTATATGGGCTTTTGAGTTGGCCCATATAAATGTTTATGTTTATGGTTGTATCTAAATATTGAGATACAACTAGTTTGGCATTCTAAAGTCAGCGGATGAATTTAATCCTATGTTGTAACAAATGGTAATTATTTCTTGGTTGAGCATATTGGGTTTGTAAACAGCATTGAAATTTCTCGGCTTTTCCACTTACGTATCAGCCAATATCAAGCAATCCTATTGTAAGATCCGAGTTTTTTTTTGCAATCTTAGCCTCCTCAGTTCAGGTCTCCATAAGGTTTCCACATGCATTGTTTTCGGAAGAACGAAAGTTATGCTTTCATCATCATCAGAGGCTTTACTATTTACTACTCACCATCATTATCCATCATTTAATACTTAATCAAGCAAATGTTTACTTAAATTACGATTTCCAGTAATTCTAGTTCGACAAACGACTCGCATGAACACAAAAGAAATCAAAGAATCGATCATCAAAGAAAAGAAGCCTCTTCAGTTCAGGTCTCCAAATTTCTTCCGCATGGAGCATCTCAGAAGAACGAAAGTTTTGTTTCGATCATCATTAGAGGCATAAACAAGCATTTCTCACACCCAAACAAAAACATTGCAAGGAATCGATCAAAATCGGAATTGAATTGGATTTCTTTCAGGACGAATTGAACACTGGTTTGAGGTCCCATTAAGCAATTGCAATTTGCAAAGAGGACAGCCATTCCAATTGAACTACAAACCCCTTCAGTTCAGGTCTCCAAACAATTTCTTCACCGAAATCATTCTCAGAAGAACGAAAGTTATGTTTTTTTGATCATCACAAGAGGTTCAGAAACAATCACAATACGAAGATCATTGAAAGCTCGAAGGAAAAAACATCAACAAATCAACACAGAAGCCATAGCTGAACGGGAAGAAACAGCAGTAAAACAGAATGAGATGCGGATTTTGGGAAACAGAGTGGTTGGATTAAGTAGGAGCGGAGGGAAGAAGAAGATTAGGGTTTTCCTGAGGAATATGGGCCTTGGGCCGAAACTTGAACCATATTATTTTTATGGGCCCAATTAAAATCAGGCCCATTGAGACTTATCCAGCAAGAAAGTTTCTCTGTCTAGGAATGTGTATAACCCCACAACACGCCAGGCACCTCACACCACCCTTCGAGTGTTCTACAACAACTCTGAGCTCATTCTCGCCGACTGTTCGTCTCTGATTGTGGTAATCGTCTTCGAATCTCACTCTCTCAAATCTCACCTGCCTGATGTTCGTAATTTCTGGCGTTCGTTTTGCGGAATTTTGTGTGATTTCTTACCGGATGCGTGGACTTTCCGATTTGGATCATTTGTTGTGTAGTTTCGGTTTTGATCCAGGCTTTTTGTTAGGTTTTCAGACGCGATTGTTCCATTTCGATTCTGTCATTCCGGTTTCAGCTTTTCTGTTTGGATTGTTTCCTTTTGTTCTGTTTGGCTAGGATTTTCGATTCCGTTTTTTTTTTGCTATCGCTGTAATGCTGTTAGTGTTATGGATGAGAAATCGGTGATTAATCTAAAGCTGGAAATCGTAGGCTAACACAATATGATAATGGCATAAATCTAGGGATCAATATATGGACAATTTGTCGGAGTATCGTGAAATCTAATGGTGTTATTATCGATCACCTTATGGTTCTCTTCCAATTTGTCGGCATGGTATCCCGAAATGTAAAGGTGTCTTTAGCCAACAAGGAAAACGGGAAGATTTCCGTTTCTGCATGCACAGGAAAACACACCTGTATTCAATTAAGTCTATGGATTTGTTTCCAGTTCTGGAACTTGACTTTTGCTTTTAGCTAGGTGATAGATTTTAATGTGTATGGTACAATAGACACTTAAAATGTTATATTGTGTTTGCTTTTTAAGCTTGTGATTTAAGAAGAACCATAAAGTTTTGTTTGATATTGAATATTGAATGTCTGCATTGTACTGTTAGCTGGTGATACTCCATGGTTGTTTTAGAGCTTATCTTATCTTAGTAGGATTTTTTTCGCCTTGTTTGTTTTGGTTACATAAGAATATAAGTATCTTTTTTCCTGGACTATAGATGTGCATATTCACTTTCAAATGTCATGTTGCATCTAAGGGATCTGGTGATGGTGGCTTAAGGAATAAAATGACTTCTGGTTTGTTATCATTCTAGTCAAAAGTCACAAGTCACAACTAGATGTGCTTCTGGGTGTAGTGCTGAGTTCATAGCTATATGGAATGTTAATATGTCTACTGGATGTTGATAGGTATATTAATGAAGCAAGCATAATCGTGTTTGTGCATCACTGTTAAAGTTCTTGTCTAAAGTACATTATCCAAGAAGGTTTGATCTGCTATATCTGAGCTAGAATTTGTAATTCCTGTAATGCATTAGGTGTCAGCTCCAATGGCAACAAGGATGGCTGCAAGGTACGTCTCTCGCCGGTTGTCTAGCGGTGGCAAGGTACTTAGTGAGGAGGAAAAAGCTGCAGAGAATGTGTACATCAAGGTATTGGCTTCTATCTTTGACTCTGTATCAGGTTGTTGTTTTTTAACATTCTTATGTTAGTTTTAGTACCTGGCATGTTTTAGATACAATTATAGATCATAGGTGATCTAGGTTAATATAACTCTTGTCATTTTAATTGGTTGCTTGCACATAAATAAACTGTTTAGGCTTGCCATTGAATTGAGATGCAAGTGATCTAGGTTTATTGGATGGAGATGTTTATGATCATATTCTGTCTTCATTTAGAAATTGCCGCACCTGTGGAACATTGTCCTTCGGATTTTTGTGTTGATGCTATGAAATACCAAAAATACTATCTGATGTGTTAGTGTATAATAACAGGAGTCATGAAAATATTATGTATTGTGTGCTTCAAGCCAACTCATGATTGGCGAATTTAAAAAATCGTATTCTGGTGTCCTAATTTAACTAGGTTAGAAAGCTCGTTCACCTACTATCCAGCTAATATTTTCATTGTATGTTCAAAAAGTCTGGATGCATGCATCCGTTGAATTATGACATTGTTATACCTGCATAGTTCACATATCTACAATATTGTGCATGGTGTCTTTTTTGTGCATGCATCGTCAGCCTGTTCTGCTAATTGCTATATTACTATGATGAATATCTAGTCAGGGATTCTTTGGTGTTTGAACAGAATGAGTTATGAAGATTATGTGATATTCATTCTTGAGATATTGTTTCTGACATTGTGTTATTGTGACAGAAAATGGAGCAAGAGAAGTTGGCAAAGGCTGCCCGTAAGGTAAGCTGTTACACTGACTTAACTATAAGTACACACATTCATTCTGAAGCCCTTCATAGTTGCTTGAGCTTGATATTTGGTCACCTTGACCAGATGATTAGTGCATACCTGATCTCAGTTCAGTTTCTGCATTGCTTTTAACATAATTTTCTTCTAAAATGTTTTCAGGGTCCTCAAGCAGAAGGAGAGAAGCCACCCACAGGATCAAACCCAGTTTCAGATGCTAAACCAACTGGTTCATCTTCCTCCACTGCCAATGTGTCAACTGACAAGTACCGCAACTACGCAGTTGTAGCTGGTACCGTCACTGTTCTTGGTGCCGTTGGGTGGTACCTCATGGGTAGCAAGAAGAAGGTCGAAGAAGTTCAGGACTGAGTTCAATGTGCACGCTGGATCTCGGGTTTTTGCTCTGTTTCTCTCTTCTAAGTTCACTTGGATAACTCGAATGAGAAAATAATGAAGACTTCAGTTGACTGAGAATTCTGTCTCACCTTTCCTTTAGTCTGGTTAGCTGCATATATGACTGCATGTTGATATACAGAGTGATCTGTTGGACAATTAATCTCTTTCAATGAATGAGGATTATCAGTTTGCTATGAAACATTTTTTTTTTGGAAGCTCCTAATATGATTTTAAATTCAATAAATTTGGCACACACATGACTGAAACCCCATGATTTTGTGTATTTGGATTTGCCTTGGCGTCTGTGGACCTTGCTTGGTGCCAGGAATTACTTTCAATTGGGTCATCTTACCTTTCTATTTGAACACAATTATTAGAACATTAACTTGGTGGATAGACAGATAATGTGCATTATAGAACTCATCTGATTGATTGTATCATTGAGTGGTGTCTTGAAATACATGTCTAAAAAGACCAAAATCGAGGCGATCTGGATGAGGAAAAATAAGGGGTTTTCTCTTTAGTTTGTGCAATTTGTTGTTTGCATTTCTGAAGATGGGGACGCTGCTTGCAATCTGAGAATGGAAACTGAGATATTTGCAGTGACATTAGTTTCCACCTCCGGTGTCTTTATTGCTGTCTTTATCATGTCTGCAGTCCTGTATCCGTTCCACTACTCTTTCATAATCTTTTCTTTTTTGGTTGGGATTTCATATTCATTTCGTAGATATTCATACCCATTAAAAAGAAGACACCTCTAGTTTAGGTGCACATAATCACAAACATTTAAAAGTAATATTAGATCATTCTTGAAATAAAGGAAGAATGTAGACAAAATGCTCCAGAAACACGTTCTAAAACTAGCAATTTTTTTTTTTGGGGGGGGGGGTTCAGTTTTGGTGCTTGCATTCAGTGATAATGAGTGCATTGATTATATATGGGATTGCACTACAAAGTGAAAGTTGGATTGTGCCGATTAGAAGCAGTCTAGAGAGCCTGCCTGTAGTTGTTATTAGAATACAAGCCTAAAACTTCGATGAACATTAGCGTTCCCAAGAAAATCTACACAGTTTTAACATCAAGATATACCCTCTTGACACCATCATGTTCTAGCATATCAACCTTCTTCCCTTCATCATCCATCATCATCCTCTTCAATTATTTCATCGCCTTCATCATCTTCGTCATCATCGTCTTCACCGGACCGAACAAAAGAAAGCCTAAGCCTCCCATTTTCCCTCAAAACATGAAGATACTCATGTTTTGGAATCCTGACCTCTTGCAACACAAATCTCCCGTCTTCTCTGTACGACTTGAAGCAAACCGACGGCTTTCCCATCAGCGAAGGAATCGGAGGAGGAAATGATCTCGTACACCTTTCCTTCTCCCGCTTGTAGCATTGTTCGGAGCCAATAAAACTCGCCGAATGGTCTCTATTGATGACATGAGCATTGTCCATGCTCATCATAGTAGTAGTACTATCCAAACGACAGTTCGCGACGTTGTTCTCCAAATCCTCCATGCCATCCAAGCTCTCGAACCCGAGCCCTTCGGTGCACATCTGAAGGCTCTCGGAGTTTAATGAACAAAAGGAGGAACCTGCCTCGTTGCGTTTGTACTCTTTGAGGTTGTGATGGTGGAGTGATGTGTTGTTGTTCTCTACGAGATCGGTGAACGAGTGGTGATGATGATGATGACGATCGTTGTGATCGGATTCGAGTGACTTGAATGGGCTATCAAGGATTTGTTGGAGGCTTCCACAAGCAGCCATGTATGAGTTAGTTGAGAGAGATGTGTGTTTTTGTGATCAAGTTTTAAGTGGGGTTTCTTGTTTTTGACAAGAAGGGTGCAATGAGAAGGATTGATGGATGGATCACAAGATAAAAATGAAGGGAGTGATGATGATGAACTTGTAGGTGTAATTTTCAGGTGCCCTATTCTTTAGGGAGATGAAGGTGGAAGTGGTTGCATCTGCTTTATAGCTGTGTGTGTGGGTGGAAAGGCAATCCCTCATAACCCTTAAAGTCATAATTTGGACTTGGTAAAATTTACTATAATTACACTTACAAATAAATAGATACAAATATAATGATAATGATGATACTACCCTATTCAATTGATTATTGTGTTACTTAGCGAAGTAGCTTTCATGTCCAAGGTAAAAAAAATTACCTTGTTAATCTACGTACCCTGCGCAAGTTTAATTGCTTGACTATATGCCCGAATGATACCAAATCTACGTACATAATGAAGGATTTCCTTTACTTGATATTTTATTTGTTATGGACACATCTATGGCTTTTGGAGTCACACAATTTCAATGAAGACCAATTGAATGATGCCACGAGACAACACCATCCAAATTTGGTGCTGTACAGAGCTAGCTAGCACAATGAGAAAGAATGAGGTTTCAAGTTTGAACTCTTCTTTTTGTGAACCTCATAAAGATCCTAGCTTGTATTGCATCATATCATACCCTCCACCTCTACAAACTGCCATTTGTTACATAAAAGAGACAGATGGTGTGATCTTGAGCAACCCATGTATCCAAAAATTCTTCTTTACTATTTCATAATATGGAATTTAAGTAGCCCTAGGAAGTTCACATATAAACATATTACTATAGAGTCATATTTTATGGAGCTAGTATTTTTCTTAGGGGTACAAAAGAAAGATTCACATGCAATACACTAGAAAGTTCACATATAATAAGCATCTTTAACCATGAAATTAGGTGTTTATGAGCTTTTGGTGTGCATAAACATACCTGTAAATCCAAACCCTATGTCCCCTTGTCACGTCCCAAATACTTATCCCGTGATTTTAATTGGTTGAAATCTCTAAATTAATATCCGTTTTTGTATTTTTTAAATTCATATTTAATATTTGGAAAATTTCGTTTGACGCCCTCGAGTTTTTGGCTTTTCTGGATGGTGCCCATGTAACTTATTCCGGGAAATACCCCTGAACTTTTGCGAAAGTTCGCCTAGTGCCCTTGTAATTTTTTTTTTCTTATATTTCACTAAAATTCGTTTGTTTTATATACCAAAGACATACTTTTATATATATTAAGTTAAAAAACAATTACAGTATATAAAATAATTTTAATAATTTTTACAAATATATTCTATAAAAACATTATATAGCCTATGTTTTCAAGTGAATTTTTGTTATATTTATCGAATTAAAAACCAAACATATTTCAATACATATATTAAATTAATATATTATATAATTGAAATTTATCATGAAAATTTTACATAGTAATTTTTGACAATTTTTAATATCAATTCAAACTTTATATATAAATATGTATACATGTTGAATTTGTTGATAGAATATACTCCCTCCGTTTCATTGATTGTGTCGTTATAGCCATTTTTCTTTGTTTCATAAAACATGTCTTTTTAGTTTTTTTTCTCATTACTTTCCAGTTTTACCCCTATAACTATAAGTATAATAATTACTCTTCTTCGTAACAATTTTCTAGGTAAAATAAAGTGTAATTTTATAGGGGTATTATTGGAAAAATAATCATTCCTTAATATGTGTGTAGAAAGATAAAATGACACAATTAATGAAACAGAGGGAGTATGAATTTTCATTTCTTAAATAATAGGGGAAAATACAAAATATTGTTTAATAATAGTAAATTATCTTTCTATATATATATATATGTATTCACAATATAAATAAATGTTTATTATAAATATTGAAATATTTTTGGTTTTAGGTTGATAAACATAATCAACTTGAAATTATAGGTTATATAATATTTTTATAGATTATATTTTAAAACGTACTTAACTTATAATTTATATTGTAATTGATTTTTTAACTTTTTAATTATAAAATTATTTTTTATTATAAAAAATAAACGATTTTTTACTATAATCTAAGAGAGATTTACATGTAAGGATACGATCTAAACTTTTGCAAAAGTTCGGGGGTATTTCCCGAAATAAGTTTTTTACTTGGGAACCATCCAGAAAAGCCAAAAATTTGAGGCACCACACAAAATTTTCATTAATATTTCAAGTGCAATCAATCCAAATCTTATGTTCCCTCACCACGCCCCAAACGTATGTCCCGAGATTTTAATTGGTTAAAATCTCCAAATTAATATCAGTTTTTGTATTTTTTAAATTCAAATTTAATATTTTAATCAATCAAAATCACATGACATGTATTTGGGACGTGTTAGAGGAACAAACGATTTGGCTCTCACTCAATCCAAATCCTCCCGTAATTTTAGACTTTGGATATAAACCAAAAATCATAGGGCTGATAAGCCAGCTTACTGTAGCAATGCTTTTAAGCGAAAATGATTGATTGATTGATTAGATTTTGGCCAGGCATAGGATTTACAAAACATTTATGTGATGTGTTTTTTTGGGATAAAACTTAGCCAAATTACATGGCCTACGAGGAATTGAGGGTGCCACGTCATCATATGTCATCTCTTATGTTGTGGCCACGGTTTCATCCCAGGATTTTGGTGTGACTTTTTCACATGTCAAATTGTCAACCAAGCAAAAAAACAAAAGTGCATGTGCAATTGTAACATAAGGTTCGTGTACATCTAAAATTTGCAATTATCCGTAGCAAAAAAAAAAAAAATTACGATTATCACCCAAAAAATAAAAGGGTTAAAGACGCCAATAGCCTATTTTCATTAATGAATTCCAATAATATACCCCTAGATAATATATTGGACAATAATAACCTATTACATAAAATTGGACAAAATTGCCCTCTAAAACCAATTTACGTAAATTTAGAAACCTCCCTTCTACAGTTTTTACGTAATTCTCAGTCCTGCAATCTTCCTCCCGTGGGCCACCTTCCATCTACCGCCACCATCTTCCCGCCGGCCGCCGCCCTCCCGTCGGCCGCCTCCCTACCGCCGCCCGCCGCCCTACCGTTGCATCCTTACCGCCGCCTAGCCTTGCCCAGATCTATGCATCTACGCCGGCCACCATCCTCCCGCCGGCCACCTTCCTCCCTCCGCCCACCACCCTCCCGCCGGCCACCACCCTCCTGCCGGCCGCACCAGTCCCCCGCCGGCCACCCCTCCACCTCCTATCTTGCAATTCGCAACTTTGATATGTTACATTAATTTTTTTACGGTTTGTTACATTAAAAATTATGTAGAGTAGATTTTATGTAAATGAAAGTTGTTAAGATTTTGTTGCATAATATTCGCTAGGATCTTGTTACATTAAATTTTATGTAGAATAATTTATGCAAGTTAAATTGTTACATTAAATGTATGTAGATAAGATTTATGTAGATTTAGTCTAGTTTATTTAAGTACTAGGTTTCTTGCCCGTGCCGTAGGCACGGGGCAATCGTTGTCATACATAGGTCTGGTATAACTTGTTTTAAATGTAGCAACGTATGCGGTGGCATTATAATGTGTTGTAAGACTTCTTTATTACGGTGCATCGTAACGGATTGTGCAACCCATACTCCCGTCAATTAAAGACATTGTCTTGTACCAAATTTTAAGAGATTAATCATAACAAATTTCGAAGCTTGTTTTTTATCCTATTTAACATGAAGATAAATTTTGTAGTTAGTTTTATCCTATTTAACTTGTTTTAAATGTTAGTTGCTTTTTGCTTGCTATATTTTTTCAAGAGCGTACATTTGCTCTTTGTGTTTGTAGGATAAGTATAATTGTCTTTTAGTATCTCGAATGTTTAGTCGGTCTTTTTGTGTAACAGTTATACAATAACACGTCCAAGATAAATACGGTGATAATTTTTGAATATTCCATATAAATAGAATATTCAAAATCTCCACAACATGCGTAATCTATGCGCTTCTCTTCTTCACCGACCCCAAATCAGGAGTGTCACTTTTGTGCCTTTGGTTGTCACCACCAACGGCGTGCACATCGGCAACGTATGATGCACAAAAGTGTAATCCTAGGACAATAAGGACCCATTGAGTTTGTCAGTTTGTGTGTCATTATAAGAGGCTTGTGTCTCTACTGAGTTTGTGCCGTTAGTTTGTTGTATCTCTTTACGCTTTTGATGCTGGGTATTATGTGAGCAAACAGTCTCACCCAACAAAGAACGTTAAAGAAAACGGTCTAAATACAGAAGCTTCCAGATTTTGCAATATCTTCATTTATGAATTTTTTTCACAACTCAGTTGAATAAGTTCTCCAACGCATTATGGTGGTTCATATATGTTGTTCATGGGTTTGGTATAACTTGATTTAAATGTAGCAACATATGCGGTAACACTATAATCCGTTGTAAGACTTCTTTGTTACGGTGCATCATAACGAATTGTGCAATCCCTACTCGTTTTAATTAAGATCATTCTATTGTAACAAATTTCAAGAGATCAATCATAACAAATTTTGAAGCTAGTTTTTATCCTATTTTAAATGAAGATAGATTTTCTCTATCATATTTACCAAAAAAAGATTGTTATTGCTAAGTACTTACTGTCTCATTTTTTAAAGTATTCTCCTTTCTTCTAAATGATCCATGCATAAGGGTTTTTAAGTTCTTTCTGGTTGCTCTATTTTCTAGAGAGCGCACATGTTCTTTTTGTGTTGTTAAGATAAATATAATTGTTTTTAGTATCCGAAATGTTTAGGCAAAATATTTCTATAATAGTATAGAAAAATAATATGTCCAAGGTAAATATGGCAAGAATTAATAGCGTACTAATATATAGTTGTACAAAATTAATTTTAAAAAAAGTTGTACGAAATAATCTATCAATGAGTTCCATATAAATGGAATATTCAAAATTTTCACACCATACATAATTTATGCTCTTCTCTTCTCCACCGAACCCAAATTTGAGAATCAAGTCATGGTCCATTTTCAGTTTGTAAAGTTTAATTTGATCTGGTATATTAGCATCATACCCACCTTGTATACTACCATTATTTTATAGTTTTATAGTAACCCGAAACTAATGACGATAAGAGCTCGTGTAACTAAAACCTGTAGAATAAAAAAGGAATCTCATATGTTTCCATTGATTGCCAGGGGTTACGTGTATATATTGTATTGTTTGGATAAGTAAATAGGTATCATGTATACATTATACAAAAAGGATGCAGAATACGAAAAAAGCTCCAAATATAAGTACACCAGTCACTATAGGAAGGATAAAAAGATCATCTTGCTAGAAGATCATAAAATGAGCCACATTTGACTGACACTTGGTTTCGGAGATCGATCAATAGAGTAAGCCAATTACAAAAAATGATAATAGCTACTATAAGAGCAAATATATATACAATAGAGATTTAGAGACAATAATTATCACCCCTCAACTAACCAGTCATTGATGAATGAATACAGGCAAGCAATTTCAACATCAGGATGAGTAAAATAAAAGAATTCCTTAGGATCAAGACAGCTCATGGATGAGGTTATGAGAAAACAGAACACCATTTACCTAATGGTGAAGGGTTCCTTGAGTTGTCCTTTGTTATCAAAAGGAATTACCTCCACCACTGCCTCAGCACTTTACAAAATAATGTAAGGTGTACATTGAAAGTGTCCATATTTGAAACTGAGACAGTGCACTAACTATCTACCTTATATAACCCGTCATACAAATGTAATCCAATTAATCTGTGCAATCAGGGTCAATGATGCCAATCTGCACAAAGAGCCCCATGGGCCAAAAAAGGCATAACATGAAAAACAAAATTAGAGAAATGCAGAAACAGGTAGAATATCAGCAAAGGATACAGAATTCCAAAGAATTCGCAAACAGCAGAGTATTTCAGTATAATATCATCATCTCCTAAACTTTACACGATTAACACACCTGGCCATTGTCAGCGTTCTGCATTCAATGGACAAACACCGAAATTAAATGAGACTATTTTGGAGAATAATTCTGTTTTTTATATGAAGCCCAGTTCAAATTCCATGCCCCAAATCAGAGCTTATTATTAGAAACCCAACAGAGCTCTAGATAGAATTAGGAAGAACAACCCACCACAATAGAAGACTAATTACCTCAATAATTATTAAGATTAGTCTTAAGGCAGCAAAAAACAAAGATAATAATAATTGGAAAAGAGGCATAAAACTTGAAGCAGAAACTGAAAGCAACTGAGCATGGCTCACAAAAGAGAAAGATAGAAGAGAGAAAGAGAAGATCCCTTTTAGTTGAGTTGAGGGAATCAATCTGGTGAGGTGCACAACTGTTCATGTGGGTGTACTTGCATTTGAAAGCGAAAGACTGTTACATTTCGTTGGACTTGGATTTCATTACCTTTAATTAACATTTTTAACATAAATAAAATAAAGAAAAGGATTTTGCTTCTTCTTCCATGACCTTTTGCAAGTTCTCCAGTATCCCGAATTCATCAGTTGATACCTTCAAATGGAAATCCTGTTCCTAAACAGCCCTAATGGTTTGTTCTACTATTATTTTGGTGTTTAATATAACTGAAATCACCAAGGACGCAGCTAAACTATCAAAAACACCCATTTAAAAAGTAGTGGTGTCTAAGTCAAGATTCTTCCTAACAACTTCTCTTTATGGCAAGAAGTATTGAGTAATGTATTTTTCAAATCAGTTCGTTATCCTGACAGTTGTGTGAGAACAAAGATGGAAGGCTGACAATCAATGAAAATGCAGTCTTCTGCTTAAGATGAAGACAATCCACAAATGAAGCATAATACCTGTGTGAGAACAATGATGACCAGTGAATTTGGAATTTCAATTACTCCCTTTCAAGGTTACCAAAGCTGACTCAATAAGTAATGGACCCATAAAGCAACTAAGAAATCAACTACATGTAAACTAAATAAGAAATGGAAGAGGGAAACAACACCTAGAGAAGTTACTGTCCTCCATAAAAGTATTCCTTGACGACAACATATCAGCAACCTTTCGAAGGACCTGATCAATAATAAAAGGATTAATATACTTTTCAAGCTATTATTAACAAATATAAGTGTAATTAGTACCTCGAGAGCAGCCTGTTAGATGTCAAGCATGGAATGAAGATCCAATAGTTGAGAATACCTCACCAACCATCCAAAAAGTAGTGCACATGGCCCTATATCAAGATGTACAATGATTGTATGAATAAGAATATCATCACTCATACCACGAAACCTATAAAAAAAAATATTGCCTGATGGTGTAAATCAGTTTGTGCAGGCTAATAAAACTCACAAAGACACAAACGCCACCACGTCCAAGGGCAAGATTGATGCTCGATCACCAGATGAACTGCATTTACAAACATCGTTGTTAGATTGCAACAAATAAGGACGAAGTTTGAACTTAGTAAAAACAATGTAGAATTCATTGCATCAATTTATAGGTACCAGCTTCTTCTTCTTCTTTTTCTTTTCGATGTAAGTTAGGAGCTCCTCTTGCCTGCTAAGGGACTCATCAAGAGCCTGCCAAAAAAAATATCCAGCTTGCTATTCAGATGAATATACTCCCATGGTTGTTATATGCATTTCAAACTTGTATCATTCAAACTACAAAGATCTGCCAATGGGTTTTACCTTCTTTGTAACTGCAAGCTCTTGCTCGAGTGCACTTACTCAACACAGAGCAGAATTCAGCATCTCCTCTTTCAAATCAGCGTAAGATCGAATTCAGCAGACCAGAATTTCAAATCAGCATTATTGAAACGAAAATTCTATTTGGTAATAACTATAAGATCGAAATCTAGTTCGGAGATACCTGACACTCGATCAAGGTGCTCCCTGATTGGACCAAATTAAATCATCAACAATGACGACGTGACAGCGCAGCAGGGTTACCCTCCTTGATCCTAACTACCCTCTTATCGTCTTCTGGAACCTTGTTACAAAGCGGCCAACGACATGGATTAAGCAAAGAACTCAAGATGAAAGAAACATTCAAGACACTCTTTACAACTGCAAGGAGAATGAACGCACCATAGGAAAGTGGTCTAGTTGCTTGTGGAATCTCTTTCATGCACCATATTTATCAGGATTACTTCAGGAACTCAGGAATTTGGAGCAAAACCAATTTCAGATTGAGGGAATAGAACGAATTGGCATCAAAGCCCTAAATCACAGGCTCATACCCGAGGTATTGAACTTAAATTCTCGATTGAACATCAAAACAATACCAATATCCGAACACGGATCCAAATCCCTAAACCTTGAGCTCAAAATTTCGATCGAACATCAAATTAAAATAGGAAATAGGAGAGAAGAGACCATACCGGTATAAGAGGAAGAAAGAGTGAAGGAGGAGATCGTCCGAGATCCGGAGAAGCGAGTGAAGGAGGAGTCTCGGGAGTGGTGGTGGCCGACGGAGGAGTGGGAGTTGGAGAAGGAGGCGGAGGCGGAGCCAGAAATCACTGTCGTGGCTATCGCGGGCGAGGGCGGAGGCGGAGCGAGGGAGACGGCGGAGCCAGTAGCGAGGGCGGAGCCGGTACCGAGGGAAGAGCGAGGAGCGAAGCCGAAGTCCGCCCAGAGCCAGGAGCGAGGAGCGAGGGAGGAGGGCGGATGAGGGCGACGGCTAGCGAGGCGAGTGGGGGCGATGACGACGGAGACGGTGAGCGGGGGCGACGGCGAGGATGAGGGCGAGGGCGACAGCGATCGAGGAAGGCGCAAGGAAGGAGATGAGTTTTGGTTCGGATCTTAAAGGCAAAGGTAAGAAGGGAACTGCCATTATTTATCTTTTTTATAAATGTGGCTGTTTCTCAATGTGTAACGTAAGCGCTTTAGATTTTTTAGATCACAACAGGCGTTTCGACCCAAAAAATAAGATGACAGGCGTTACACTACAATAAGAGGAACTTTCTCACGTAGTAATTAGTGGTAATTCAAGCCCCCGTTAATAACACCATTCATGACAGAGGTTACAAACCAACGGTAGGGTCAGCATTCAATCAGCTCACATTCCATACACCTCAAAACTATAGGAAATTGTATAAAATGCGAGTCATTAATTACTCTGCGAACCTTTGATTATAGGTTTATAGATTACATCAATTTATGTAGATTAATTTTGTGTATGTGTTACATTAAAAATTATGTAGAGTAGATTTTATGTAAATAAAAGTTGTTAAGATTTTGTTGCATAATATTTGCTAGGATCTTGTTACATTAAATTTTATGTAGAATAATTTATGTAAGTTAAATTGTTACATTAAATGTATGTAGATAAGATTTATGTAGATTATTAATTTTGTGTATGTGTTACATTAAAAATTATGTAGAGTAGATTTTATGTAAATGAAAGTTGTTAAGATTTTGTTGCATAATATTTGCTAGGATCTTGTTACATTAAATTTTATTTAGAATAATTTATGTAAGTTAAATTGTTACATTAAATGTATGTAGACAAGATTTATGTAGATTTAGTCTAATTTATTTAAGTATTACATGAATTTATGTAGATTAATTTTGTGTATCTGTTACATTAAAAATTATGTAGAGTAGATTTTATGTAAATGAAAGTTGTTAAGATTTTGTTGCATAATATTTACTAGGATCTTGTTACATTAAATTTTATGTAGAATAATTTATGTAAGTTAAATTGTTATATTAAATGTATGTAGATAAGATTTATGTAGATTTAGTCTAGTTTATTTAAGTATTACATTAATTTTTGTTGATTAATTTTGTGTATGTGTTACATTAATTTTATGTAGAGTAGATTTTATGTAAATTAAAGTTGTTAAGATTCTATTACATAATATTTGTTAGGATCAGCTTGCACACCAGGGACAAACGGCGGAGACGGGCTCAAGGCTGAATACGTATTTTGAATGAGGGGAAAAATTAATAGGTATTATTGTTTCTTTAATAGGGTTGTTTTGGTATCTCCAATTAAAAAGATATAGTTTTGGAAATAGTATTAGATAGGGGTATATTTTTGGAATTGATAATTGAAAAGAGGATTATTGTGGGATTTTTCTCGGTGGATAAAACCATTTGAATTCCATTTTATTTAGAAAAAAGCTTGATTTATTTGGGCGGTTCTATCAAAAATATCTCCAATTGATCAGCAGAAGAAGATGCACTTATTTCAGACTTGATCAATCTATGACCGCTGAAACCTAGATGAGATGTGGGGTAAAGAGTCGATCTTTCTGAATTATGACGTATAAATAAACATATACTAATACTCAAAATCTACCATGAACCAACGGTCTGAAAGTTTTGTGTATCCGAAATCAGAAAGTCAATTTGTGGGTACGTCAATAGTGAGCGATTTTGCAAGAAGTGATTGTTGAAAGAAGAAAAAATGATGGTGCAATTATGAATAACAAATGCCAGCAAACTAATCAACACACTGAAAATGTCTCTTCTTTAGTTCAGTCAACAAACACAATTGTCTGTCTACGTTTTCAGCACATCAACCTCATAGAAAAAAAATTTACACAATCAAGAATCACCAGGAAACATTCAGTCAGAAAATCAAGCCATAAATTCAGATGGGTTTGCAAAAAAGTTTGCTACAACAAACTCATAAAAAAAAAATCATCAGTACATAATACAACAAGCTAGGGCTACATGAGTAACCCTTGTGGAAATAGACAAATAGACACACTTTTTTCATCTCCAAGCTTCAATTCGCTCTATTCTTGAGCTAACACGGCTGAATTTGCTTTCATTCTTACCCTTTTCAATAACAGTTTCCTTCTTAATATTAGAATGACTCGGTTGCCCTGGATGAACATTCGCGGTATAAATTACTTCCTTTTCCTTTTTCTTAGACGCTTTGTTGTCCCATCGGAATGGAGATTCATCAGATTCGTCCCCGTATAGTGTGCTTTCATGGGAGCTGTCAAAGACGGGCTCGTTGTCATCATCGTCTGTCGTGTAGTGCTCTGTCTCGTCATTGTTGTTGTCTTCATAGAGATAGTCCTCAAGGCAAGGCTGCGAAGGGCTTTGGTGTCCGCTTTCATCAGATGGCTCTACACATGATGTCGGAACTGGGTTTAGTTGTGAGTCTTCTCTTTCTCTTATGGTTTTCATAATGAGGGTCTTGAGGAAGTTCATCACTCGCACAGCGTACATCAATGCGGTTAGAGGATCCACCATCTGCAATAAGAACAAATTTCGGTGTGTTGAATTTAGGGCCATCCACCTTGTAGATTAACGGGAGATCTTAAAGAACCCGTTGGGAGGGCTAGTTTGGTTCAGCTTTGAGTTTCTAGTTTTTAGTTTTAAAACCCGAAAAGGTGCTTTCACAAATGTATTATGCCATAGACAGTTTCAAATGAAATGCAATTTAGAAGGATTTGTCAGTAAAGTAACAAAACTGAGAAATAGGTATTGGAGTTACCTGAGTCATGTTTGGTGCAAACACCATAGCTATATTGTGTGCATTCATCTTATTGAATTGCTCCTCTTGAACAACATCAGCCATCAAGTTGATGGCCCAGTCCAATAACCCAGCTTCGGTTCGAGGAAGGAGCTGAACAAGCTCAGAGCAGTCCTCTTCTGAATCACACTGCATCACCCGCTCGGGCGACAATGGATCTAGAACTCCTGACGGCAATTCCCTAAACCAAGCCTGACGTATCCAGCAACGAAAGAAGTCAGTGTAAAGTCATGCTCAAGAAGGACTGGATATATCTGCATATAAAGGATGGTACAGAGTCCATAGATGCACATACCTTTATAAGGCCGGCTAAACAATGTACGTCAATGCTTTCTGGAATTGCACCCCTATTCAGCTCATCCCTAACAAACTCCTCTTGACTGTTTTCTGCATTAATCCTGAAAATACCTTCAGCCTGTGGACAAAGTTTTCAATCTCTATCATACAGCTTTAGCAGCATGCAAGAAAATATGTTGATAAACCACATCTCAACTAAGATCAGCTTTGGCAGCATTTTAACCTGCAAGCCTCCTTGAGCATAGAGGCGCCTTTGCATCAACAGAAGTATCGTTGGCACGCAATTTCCTCTTAAATCATACGAAAGTTGCATAGATTCCGTGGAAACCCCAAATACAGATGTACTGTAGAAATGGATACAGCAATTAGAACAAGGACATCGAAAATACGGACAGAAAAAGATCCAGTTTGAGGGAGAAAAATGGACAGCATGAAACACAATTTCAGTGACGAAAAATGATATATACTCAGCATATGAAGACTTTATTCATCAAAGGAGAAAGTAAGCTCATTAAGAAATAATCACAATGCATTGGAATAAAAGAACCAGTTTTACTACATAGAAACACCGACCAGATATGTATATCCAAGCCAAAAACACCAGATGACAAATTTGCATGAGAATCACAACTAACTCACAAAATGGCTAAAGACAAGCCTTTCAACCATATGATCTCCTTCAAAGCTCCTCCTCACCCTCCTCAAAACAAGTACCAGATAAAGAAAAGGGGAAGATGGAGCTTTCAAACCCCCTGCACATACCAAACACCACCAGTACAAACATAAAGAAAGAAAAACGGGAAAATGGAAACCAAAGTTAAAACTGGAAACGAGCTGTAGAGCTTTCAATTTAAAACCTCCAACTCCTTAAATTTGAAGGAAAGGAATAAAAAAACAGGCATAACTACCCGGAATTGATAAATGGCGCTACACAATCAAGATTTAGGATTAACAGGATCACTAGCATTGCATCCTCCTTTAAGATATACAGCAAAAGCTAGAATACTTTATCATAGCAAGTAGATAGGGGACCAAACTTATGACCACTAGCTTTACAAGACAAATCATTTATAAGTGTTACCAAACAAAGCATCCAGCCATGAATCAGGAAATATCTCCTTCCGTGTCTCATTTATGAATCACAGAACCGATGCTGTCTATTCTCAAGATGGGTAGATGACCACTAGCCTTAACTAATGCTTAAACAGAGCGGTGGCCTAATAGGATCTCAATTAACAAAGTCCTTCCTTATAACATCATTTGGTCGCAGACTAAGCACAACAGTGTGAGATGTTTCCCAAATTGATGTATAGAAACACCTCAAATCCTAACAGAACCCACTTAATAATATCAAGAACAACCATGTTAGAGAGGGGTTTCACCATAAGAAGCAAAGCTAATATTCCTGAAGAAGTTAATAACACAATTCTAGAAATCCAACAATAATAACACCAACACAGATCCAAATGTCATTTTTCATAAAAGAAGTAAACAATCACACCCTATACATGAAACATAAAAACAGCAATGGATCAAATTACACATCCACAAAACCACAAGGAGCTAGAATTAGGCAGCAAAACCACAACACCAAGCACCAAAAACACCAATGTACCTTGCACTAGGAGCCCTTCTGGGCACATCAGGTTCGAACTCATCAGGCAAACCCAAGAAGCCATCAAAATTATCAAAGGTGACATGGGCAACGTGGCGCACATTGGTTGGGTAGCCAATGTCCATAGCACAGAGCTCCTCCGTATCAGCCTTACAAGCCACCAAAGACTTTCTGAACACAGCAACCAAAAGGGCTAAAAGGGAAAGCTGATCCCTTTCCTTATCGCTCCTCCTCTTGAGCTCTTCCCTTCCTTCCCTTGCTCTTCTCCCCGACCCAGAATCAGATTCACCTCCACATACCTCCACTAAAATTACAGGCGAAGAAGAAGAAGAATTAGGGTTAGGGTTAGAACTACAGGGCTCAATTTGAGTGTGGAACAGCGAATTGCTTCTTCCAGGCGACGATGGGAAATGAGATGGGGAATGCAATACATCCGTCATGGCGGGCAAGAACGGATATTTATTGGGAAGACGATTTCAAAGCGAAATTGTCAAAGGCAAATTTCGATTCGGGGAGGAGAAGGAGAGAGGTTGGGGATAGTGATTTTGGAGGAATGGGTAAAATGGAAGAGGAAATACGTGGGTGGTGGTGGGTATCATGAACTGAGAAATATTCTTCAGGTATTTTTGGTGGGTTTTAATAGTTTGAGATGATTGTGATGTTGTTCAAGTTTTCTGGGTGCGCCATCGCTGGCTTTTTGCTTGAAAGCTCCGATTTGGGAGCGTTGAAGAAGCAAAAGGGAGGCGAGAGAGAGAAAGAGACCGGAATTTGGGTGTGAAATGATTATTTTATAATACAATGTTTTGGTTTTCGCCCCTTGGAAAAAGTGGTTGATTGATGCCTATAGTTCAAAACTTCAAATAATTTGGCTCCATGTAGATGCCTAAAGTTTTAGGCATATGTTATAAGGCCTGCGATTCTTTATACTGTTGAGTGTTGACCGACGATGAAGGCCAAATAGCAGAAACTAATAGTCACTGAGCTAAGAATGCTTACATGGATGTGTGGCCAAACCAAGTTGGATAAGATTATAAATGAGGATATCAGAACCAGACTGGGGTTGACGAGCATAGGAGACAAACTCCGTGAAGCGAGACTTCGTTGGTTTGGTCATGTTTAGAGGCGAAGTCTAGAAGCTACAGTTAGGAGGTGTGAGTGTTTGAATTTATGGGTTTTTAAGAGAATCAGAGGTCGCCCGAAGAAGCGTTAGATGGACAACATAAAGTAGGATATCGGCTTGTTAGGGATTCTTGTAGAGTTGGCTCAGTGCAAGGAGCGTTGGAAGGAGAAGATCACGATGTTAGACAGTTAGCCTGCTTGTTGGTGGAGCTTCGCGTGTTTTCTCATAGGGTTTTCCGTTAGTTTTTGTTTAGCTTTAGTCTTCTACTGTCTTTTCTTTTTCTCTGTTTTCTTGCTTTCCTTTTTTACTTTAGTGGTAGTTTTCTGTGCTTTTATTCTAGGATTTTCGGTTTAGTTTGTGGAGTGGTTTTTCCTTGGGTTGTATTGGGCACATTCCATCTAGGTCTGGAATGTCCCCATCCTAGCCCCCAGATCCTATGTTTGCGGGATTTCCCTGGGTAAATATTGTTGGTGTTGTTGTGAGTTTATAATTCTAAATTTCTATTGTTTTTTTAATCTAACCATTTATGTTTTTTCTCAACGGTTTGGAGTAAGAGCGTCCACAATGAAGTTTCGATGTATTTCTTAAACTTTAAATGATTATTAAAATAATATTATGATTAGATAATCATAATACTATGTAATAATAAAATATTATTTTTAATTAATTTTTTTATAATAGTTTTTATAATAAGATTTTTTATAATATTTAAAAGAAAATATGTTTATTCTACATATATAAAAAAAACTCGGATCGGTCGGGTTGGATTTGGGTTTATCGGGTTCGGGTTTTTTTCTTGTTCTCTACTATACGGGTTGGATTTCAACCCTAATAATTTTGATTGCTTTGTGTCGGTTTTTCGGGTCGGGTCAGATTTTGACAACTCTAGTCGCTTATACTAACTTAAAAAAAGCAATTTACCATTAGAATGATGTGTCTTTTTTATATATTACTCTAAGTTCCACATATTAACAGCATATTCTAGAGTAGAAGAGAGGATTGCCCCGCCTCCTCTGTCCCTGGCCCTGCCCTGTCTCTTCTCTAACAAAGTCTATCAAATTTTGCTAAAGAAAATCAATGAGAAATTGAGAAGTATGTGGTACCAATCTAACATTGAAACAACATCAGTTTTTAGATGTGGTATTTAGAGGAACCTAGAGAATCATTGTGAGCAAAACAACTAAGCATAACCTATAAGACCATCTACAACGGTGACTGTAGAACGAGCAAAACACGCAAAATAATAATTAAAAATTGAAATGGCACATTTTTTGATTTTTTTGGGTGCAAAAAATACACCCCAGCGTGTCTGGATGCACTCGGGCAAAAGTTCGCATGCACGCGTGTAATGCCATAAAACGCAACATTTTGGGCATTACAGAGCCAAAATGCGTCGTCTTGCATCTTCTGAAGCAACAAAAAGAAATGAGTCAGCGCGCCACGTGTCGCGCTATGAGTGGACAGAGGTTAGCCAATCTGAGTGCGACACGTGGCGTTGGGATTTTAAGATTTAAAAAATTATTTTTTTTTACATTTAGAGAAATATAATATATGTAAAATTATAAATGGAAAGAGAAAAAATATATTGAAAATGGGAAAAGTTAAATAAAACAAGGTGCATCGATATGAGTGAAAAATAAAACAGGGTGCATAGATGACGTGGATGAGAGAGCAATTGAAAAAGAGGAGATGCACCGCACTTTAGAAGGGTAATTGTTGCTGATGCTCTAAGCACACCGCTACACAAACAACTCTACAAACACGGTTTAAAAGTCAAAGTTATAATCCCACGATGTGAAATTTTTTCCTTTTCTAACGCTATTCCAAATATCTTTATTAATCTCCTCCAACGAACAAAACTCTCAAAAAAGATTTCAGCCTTGGTATCTGGTCATGCTTAAAGATAAATTGAATTCTATGACCAGATGACCAAATATATGCCAAACGGGTACCCCATTAGTAGATTTTTACTGAGTTGTTTGACTCTAGCGCTAATATTTATAGAGCAAGCCTACATGAAACATTGATTGGAGTATAGGATAGTTAGAGTCACTTGCGGAACCAGGATTTCGTGTCAGAGGGGGCTAAATATAAAAGTTACTGAAATTAAATTAATCTGTTTCCTATAATAACCTTTTTCGATTTATCATATCTTGAAATCGTATAACAACGTCTTGCAAATAAGGTTGACAGTGCACCTAGACGGAAAAAACATGGTTTCAAGGTTGACAAGGTCCATTTTGCAAATAAGCTCGTCTAACCCTTTCTCTATCTTTCACATCATAACCAAATATATTTCTCCTTCATACTGAATCATTCTAGGTGGATCAACACTAGACACACTCGGAATCTTATGGATCGGGATTAAAGCTAGAAGTAACCTACATTTTGTAAACTTCCAATTGAAAAAAAATCTCTTTGTATCTTGAAACAAACCGTTAAAAAATAAGGAATTAAGGCCTAATTTCATATAAAACTATATGGAAATTCAAAATACCTAAATCAATTTCATGCTTTTCGGCAATAAACTTCAATCGACTTAAGAGAGCATAGCAATAAGTCAGTAATTAACAAAACTAACAATTAACAAGAACAAGTTAAAAAATCAAACCCCAATTGGAGGCTTGGAGCAACAGCAAGGTAGAAAAGTGAGAGCAACGATCGATTTGGGACTTCCGGTTTGAGGACTTCGACAATGACAAGGCAGAGAAGTGAGAGAACTCCGGTGACGGTCCTTCGGTCGGCGGCGAGCAGCAGCAAGGCGCAAGCAGCCGCGCCGGTGTGCAGACGATTGTGCGAAGGAGATGCAGGGGCAACGGTGGTGTGTGAGCGGGGAGTCGGCGACAGGCACGCAGTCCGATCTAGTGTGGACGCGATCAGTGGCGGAACCAGAAATTTATTTTAGAGGGGGCTAAATATGAAAAATTTTAAAATTACATTAATTCGTTTCTTATAATAACATTCTTCAATTTGTCATATCTTTAAATCGTGCAATAATGTCTTCAATTTCAATGCACTATATAATATATTTCTCAATAATATCTTCAGGTTCAAAATTACTTAATCTTGGCATAAAATTAGTTCTATGAGTAAAAAAATCAAACAAATTTCACATGTATATTTCTTTTTCTAAAATTTTAAAACCTAAATTCCTAGTGTGTCCATCTTTCACCCAAAAACATGCAAGCAAAAAAACAAATAAATTAAATCACATTTATGATAAATAGTTGGAATAAATGGATATACAAAGACAGAAAATAAGAAGTAGAGACCAAACAATTAAATTAACAACTAAATTAACAAAGAAACTAAGAAATATAGAGAAAATAATTAAACTACCCATATCTAAAAAAAAAATTTAATTATTTAAATCCCAATGGGGGCTGTAACCCCCACTAGGCACTATGTGCTTCCGCCAGTGGACGCGATGCACCGCAGGTGGCTCGACGAGGTTGGAGGAAGTGCGGAACGGACGGGGATTGACGGCTCAACATTCTGGCCGGTGTGCAGCGTCTTCGTCAACGGAAAGACGTGTTTTTCATCTGAATTTACAGATCTAAAAAAAAAAAATCCCAAAAATCCCAGTGGGGGCTACAGCCCCCGCTGGGCACAACGTAATTCCGCCCCTGGTTAGAGTTCATCATAATTAATTTCGACGGATCTAAGTATTGACTAGTAATGGGGCACCGTTGATACACTTCTTCAATCGATATCATTTGGCTAGCTTTATATATCAAAGATGGGCAGTGTAAAATGTTGGATCAATTACATGTTAAAGTATGATGCATATATGTCATTACCTTAAGCAATAGAATCTCTCTATATAAAAGCCACAAAATTGAAATCATTACATTATGTTTCTGACCACGTGTCATTTTTATATTCACTTCTTTATGTATAATTTGGTGATATTTTTGAAAATTTATTTTTACTAACAATTTGTATCCGGCTTTATTTTAATAAATTTGTTTTTATACTAACAGATCCACATCATCAAACTGTTAATGTTTTGTCTTAATTTTATTTAGTTATTGATTGATGATCAAATTTCAAATTTAAACAAACTAATAAAGTTAACAATTTTTTTTGAAACATCTAATTTTCTCCTACTTTTATTTCATATGTATTTCCATATTCTAACAAATATACATTGAAAACTTACCCTAAATAATTGACGGAAATTATTTCAACTTTATTGATTATTTATTATTATTTAGTTAAAGACTTGGGATTTGAAACATGAAAATTAAACAATATATGTATATTTGTGTTATTAACACAATTATATTATCTAAAATTATCCTTAAAAATTAGGATAAATGTCTATCTAAAGTCTTTTTTGGGAGTTCGAACAACACATTTTTAAAAAAACTGCACTTGGTGGAGAATAAAATTCCAGACCACTCACCTTGTAACAAACTAATATTAGTCTCGTGACTTGAAGGCAAAAAGATTTGTAGGATTATATAGAGTTATTAAAAAGAATAGTTTCATATAAGATATTGTATTATTTTATTTAATTTGTTTCTTATGTATTTATTTTAATGATATAGTATTTCTGCTATAATTCTTCGAATCGAACAAAGATTTGTAGGATTATAATTTTTGTATAAGGATTGAATACTCATAGGATTTGTAGGATTTATTTTAATGTTTATGGATTACAATTTTAATTATATAAATTTAATTGGAGTTGGCATATGTTTTTCTATATTATTATCTTAATCTCCAATTTAGCATATTATAAGATTAATTAATTATATATTTCAGGAAAACTTATACTATTTCAATGATATAAGTTCTTTCATATTTTGCATATATGTGAGCTTTACAATCAAAATAACCAATTAAATTATTTTAATAAACATGGATGATGTGGTTCAATTTAAAAGTGAGACATGTCGTAAAAATTATTATTTTTAACCCCCGCTTTAGTATATAGTTATCATGATTTAAAATGTTAAGTTTTTCAAATCTGCTTTCAAATTGTAAATGATACCGTCCTAAATTTTACCCTATATATACAAAAAAAAAACACGATTATATGAACTTCTACCACGTACGGACAGTTAATTTCAAAAGTTCGACAAAAAAACAAGTTAATTTCAAAAGTTACATGCGTAATGTCTAAATTAACATCATTAGATATAATGTTCACGTAGACTTTCCCTCTAAACAACTATTATCTCCAACAGTATCACCTAATCACATTTACACTTTCTTCTAAACAATTATTATCTGGCCCTCCTTTGTACTAGCCTACTAGCCATATTTAGTCATTAGTCCAGCTCCGGTTCGGTTCCTCCCGTTCGATTCTGAAACTTGGAACCGAAATCGGTTACTCACCAATTCTTCCAGTTCACTTACGATTCCGGTTTTCCGCCAGTTTCGGTTCCGAACCGGTTATTTTTTAAATTAAATTGAGAGCCATGAATGCGTTTAAGATCCACGGCCGTGATTTAGTAGCCGCGACCGGCTGTTCCTCAGTCGCGGTTATGTTCAATTATGTTTTTGAAAAACCGTGGAACCGACGGTTTGGCCCGGTTTTTATATCGGTTTGGACCTGACGGTTTGGAACCGGGCCAAATCGTTGTTTCGGTGATTACAGAAACCCTCAAATCGAGACCATAACCGTGAGCTGTACGGAAACCGGACCCATGACTAGCCACATTAGACAATCTCCCAATTTCGAAAGAAAAAGGAAAAAGTGGCAAATGCATGTATTAAAGAAAAAAATAATAAATTACGAACTGGTTACGAAAATGTCACTTTTCATGCCTTTGAAATACATTTTGTTTTGAAATTTTAGATTCTATCCGGCACAAATTAGTTTAAAGAGGCCATGATGTGTATCGGTCAAACGTACTCTTCTTCGCACACTTAAAACTAATGCTCCGTAAGATGTTAAAATGCTTCATGTTTATTGTTGAAATCAGGTTGACTAGATCGATTCTTGCATGTTCAAGACGAACAATATAAACAGAGCACCATGCATGTTTATATTCTTACAATCCAATATTGATTTTTATTAAGACACTCAATCGGTCATCTAACTTATCTTCTTTTATGATTATATTAATTAATTTAGACCACATTAACTTGAGCAATGTGAATCAAACCTCTAGGAACTTAATTCCGCATTGTAACAGAGAAATGAGCACTCATTCACGTACTATTCATCATCTACAACGTGGAAAGCATATATCATACAATGACACAAATAAAAGAAACCTAAAAAATAGCACACGTATATCATTTGAAAACAGCGCAACTTGTGAACATTTCAGCATCGAATAGGACATATGAAATTGACATGGCTCTAATATTTTGTCCTCCTAAACGAAGTTCCAATGGTCATTATCGGTTTATCAAATCAAAGCCCTACAAGACCGAGTTGAAGAACGGGAGCCGAGCAACCGAGCAATATTGCAACAACGACGACGTATAGGTTAAAGGTACTTGCGAAGAGTCGATTAGATCCCGATCGTTGACCACCTTTCGAGCCACCACTGCCCAATCTGCCACCTGGTCTTCCACCACCGCCACCACGGCCACCGCCACCTCCCTTTCGGTTGACCACCACCACGTGTTTAGCCGATGAATTCTCTAGAGATCCTGTCGATTTTTTGCAAACAATATATGACCGTGATCATATGATTCATATATGACACAAAAATGATCAATCTATATACATCAACGCAATTACATGACAAACAAACTAAACATACCTTTAGAGGAAGCGTGAGAATGGAAGTTAGGGTTTTGGAGAGAAGCAAGAAGAAGGCCAAATTGTAAGGTTAGCACAACAAAAACCATCCATTTCATCTTCTTTGATTCGATTCAATTCGGTTCTTGATCTCTGTTTCGTTTGTAGAGAAGGGATCGATATATGCAAGATAGGTTGTTTGGGTGATTGTACGCATACGTACAATCACCCCAATCAAGAATTCAAGATACGGGTACGTACGTAGTACATACGGACATATATATAAGGCCAAATTACCAAGTCCTATATGAATCATTTCCAGTTCATCCGGATACTTTCAATTTAATCGGAAATTGTGGATGATGTCCCTAAGATTTGACGTTATTCATAAAATGCACCAAAGTTTGACATAATTTGCTTGGCACCCTAATATTGCCCGATTTCTTATATATACCGGTAGATAAAGTTTACATTTAATCTTGAATGGCTTGTGATTTTACGTTTGCAACTTAAGAGTGACGATTACCTTAATTAATTGCTAATATCCGATCGAGTTTGCAACTTTCCTTTCATCACTCGAGTTCATGCTTTGTAACACAATCACATGATGATCGTTGTATCTTATAGCAATAATCTTAATTCATACTAACACGTACAACTTAAATGGTCTATTATTGGTGCTTACGGAGTTGCCTCGCTGCTGGTTATTTGACTGTACAAATGATCGAGGCTGGAATTATGGCTTATGGTTTGTATTAGACTACTAATTATTGCACACTTTTTTTGGTTGAGGGCACTGCCCATGAAAGTCGAACTGGTGACCTTTGGGTACTACTCTTGGAGGCTTAACCGTTTTGACTATTAAATGCCTGAAGGTACTAATTATTGCACACTTGCTTGCCCTGTGGTTTAATATATGTATAATTAAGTCTAGGTGGCGATTACATACGCAATCAGGAGCCATTGTACGTTTAGTGAATATTAATTTTTACAACAAATTTCAGGTCATGTAATTTTTTATCTTCTTTTATCTATAACTTCCAAATTAACCTCTTTCGACCAAAAAAAAACTTCCCAACCTCTCAACATAAGCAGTAAGTTGGAGCCCGAGTGATGACGACAGTTGGATCCAACTATCCACCACCGCCCCTTCTGTTCTCCATATGTTTAACTTATAGATTCTCTAGAGATTATGTTAATTTGTCATAAGGTTGCGTTATCCAACAAATAAACTGTTGGAGAATCTCACATTGGAAAATAGAACCTATAACTATGGAGTTACGACCCGTATGATAAACCTATATGTGAGATTACTTGTGTGATCAATGTACCTAGTTACAAGCCAAGTATACACAATACAAGAAGAAAACCTATAACTTTCATCTTCTTCCAACTCCTGTCTATACGTTTTTCTTTCCAGGGTTTAAATATTCAGGACTGTGTTTTGTATGTGGATCGGTGGATGATACGCATAAAATCACCAGTACAGATATGCTGGTTCACAAAAGACAAACCAAATCCCAATTGAATCATTTGCCAGCTTTTTTTTTTTATGGAAATCTATTGCCAACTGTATATTAATCACGTTTTCTGTTACAAGTTAAACCTAATTTGCAACACAAGTAACCAAATTCGAGCACCAAACGAACCAAGGAAGTAGAGGAATGCAGGGAGATCCTGCGAGGGAGAAGTAGACCGAGGGAAGGAGGCAGACGAAGGAGATTAGGGCTAACTATTTCCTGTTATTGATTTTATGATTTAACAAGGTATTTATACCTAGCCCTAACGGTTCAATAAAAGGCGTCCCGGGGAAAGAACCGTAAAGAAACCCAGGAAGAGAGCAAGCTCTAGTTTATAAAAATTACATTAAATTAAATAAATTAAAATAACAATCTAAACTAATGATAATAGTCGTTAAGACGACTAGGAGGCCTTCGGACTCTCGCCGGTCTTGATGGTTCGGCCGGTTCCTCCATATGGGCCGTAACATTCTCTCCCCCGTTGAGCAACGGCTTGTCCTCAAGCCGCAGAGAAGGGAAGGCGAGCTGCAGCGTATCCACAGGCTCCCAGGTGGCCGCTTCATCGTCGCCGTCATCCCACACCACCAACCATTCGGTACGCGATCGCCCATCGTGGAGGACCTGCCGTTCAGCTATAGCGCGCACTGGGCGCGAAATGGGGCGATCATGGAGGAAATCAGCGGGGAATGCCGGGGCTGTGGGTACCGCATCACTGGCGACATATAGCTTCAGCAGAGAGACGTGGAAAACGTCGTGGATTTTAGCCTGGGCAGGCAGATAAAGACGATAGGCTACCGGCCCGATGCGTTCACGAACCGCAAACGGTTCATAGTACCGACGTCCGAGCTTGGTGGAGAGGGGCCGGGCCACTGAATGCTGGTGGTAAGGGCGAAGCTTGAGAAGCACAAGGTCCCCGACCCCAAACTGTAAATCCCGACGATGGGTGTTTGCCTGCGCTGTCATTCGGTGTTGGGCCTTGAGCAGACTTGCGCGAATAAGCTCGAGGGCTTGCTCACGCTCGCGGATGTTGGCCAAGGCGGCCGATGGGATAGAAGATGGCTGAGTGAGGCGGCATATCGGAGGTGGCTCCCGGCCATAGAGAACTTGAAATGGCGTTGATTGAAGGCCTTCATGATACGCGCAATTGAGCGACAGTTCAGCCCAAGGAAGAAATTCCGTCCAACGTTTAGGCTGGCCCTGTGTAAACGCTCTCAAGTATTGTTCCAGACCCCGGTTCTTTACCTCCGTCTGCCCGTCGGTTTGCGGATGATATGCCGTGCTATGGCGTAGTGTGGTACCGCTCAACCGATGCAATTCTTTCCAAAACGCACTTGTAAATATCACATCTCGGTCCGAAACGATTGAAGATGGAGTACCGTGATGGCGCACCACGATGTCCACAAACAAGGCGGCAACTTTCTCGGCATCGTAAGAGGGGCCCAAGGTGCCGAAGTGCGAGTACTTGGAAAGGCGATCAACGACCACCAAAATAGTGGTCTGCCCATGTGACGGTGGTAAGTGCGTGATAAAATCCATGGAGACATGATCGAAAACCTTTTGCGGGATAGGTAAAGGTTGTAACAGCCCAGCGGGTTTCTTGGTCTCATATTTGGTGGATTGGCAGATTAAACAGGCCTCAACGAAGGTCCGGACGTCGCCACGCATCCCGGGCCAATAGAATACCTCAGCGACACGCCGAAACGTGCGGTCCACGCCCGGATGTCCGGCGCTCGGTGACGCATGGAATTCTCGTAAAATCTCAGCCTTGAGACCCGAAGTCTTGCCAATCACTAGGCGATGCCCATAATAAAGTGTGCCTGAGTGCACCTGAAACGGAGCCTGAAGCGTGCCTTTACTAGCTGAGTTGTGCAACGCGATGAGATCCGGCATGGTCACATTCTCATCACGCACGCGCTGTAATAGGTCCGGTAATGGCGACGACAAGCTCATAAATTGGACGACGGACGGGTCAGCCTCAATCATGCAACGGGATAGGGCATCCGCCACTTTGTTATTCGCACCAGTTTTGTACTCAATGCGGAATTTGTACCCCATAAGCTTCCGCATAAAGAATTGCTGATCGGGCGTCTGAATGACCCGTGATAAGAGCTCTTTCAAGCTCTTTTGATTAGTGCGTATCAAGAATTCTCGGCCCAAGAGGTACTGTCTCCATTTCTGCACTGCGGATACGATAGCAAAAAGTTCTCGGTGGTAGGCGGAGGAACCTCTGCGTCGAACACCAAGGACTTTGCTAAAGAAAGAAATCGGCTTCTCCTGCTGTAATAACACTGCGCCAATACCTTCATCAAAAGCATCCGTTTCGACCACAAATGGAAGGTTGAAATCCGGGAGCTGAAGGACAGGTGGGCGCATCATTGCGTCTTTCAATCTGCTGAATGCAACCGTGGCCGCAGGTGTCCACAAAAATTTGTCTTTCTGCAACAGTGTAGTAAGAGGAGCAGCTAGCACAGCATAATGTCGGATGAATTTCCTGTAATAACCAGTCAACCCCAGAAAACCCCGTAGCTGCTTGACCGTCTTCGGCTCCGGCCAATCGGACATGGCTGCAAGTTTGGCCGGGTCGGCTACGAGCTGGCCGTTGGTGACTATATGTCCTAGGTATTCCACCCGAGACGTCCCAAAGGCACACTTAGACCCCTTGAGGAAGAAGTGGTTATCCTGAAGAATGCGCAATACGAGGGCAAGGTGTTGTGCGTGATCCTCCAATGAGGCGCTGTAGACAAGAATATCGTCAAAAAATACAATCACGAACTGCCTGAGAAACTATGCAAATATCTGATTCATGGCAGCCTGGAAGGTGGATGGAGCATTGGTTAACCCGAAGGGCATAACCAAGAACTCGAAATGCCCGTCATGAGTACGAAACGCGGTTTTGTAGATATCCGATGAATGCATCCTGATCTGATGGTACCCAGAACGTAGATCTAGCTTAGAAAAGATCATAGCACTGCCCAGCTCATCAAATAGTTCTTCAGCTGTCGGTATGGGAAACTTATCAGCGACCGTAGCCGCATTCAGTGCGCGGTAATCAATACAAAACCTGAAGCTGCCGTCTTTCTTCTTAACTAATAAAGCCGGAGAAGAGAACGAACTCGTACTATGGCGAATGATACCCTGCTCTAACACATCCCGAACCTGCCTTTCAATCTCAGATTTCTGGAAATACGGGTACCTGTAAGGTCGGACATTCACCGGACGGGAGCCAGCTTGCAAGTGGATTCGGTGATCCCATGCGCGCCCGGGAGGGAGGCCGCTCGGCATCTGAAATACTGAAGCATGCCTCTGCAAAGTCTCCTGTAAAATACTAGGTAGGTCGGTAGGAATAAAGGCCGACGCCTCAGTGGTCGGCTCGTCGGGCGGAATGGCAATAATTTCAAAAAATTCAATGACCTCAGCCGAGCAGCAAAGAGACTGAAGAGCCTGAATTGAAACCTGTTTCGGTGCCTGACGCTCGCCCTGTAATAAAACCATACCGCCATTCCACGCGAATTCCATAGTGAGTTGGGCGTAGTCATGAGAGACCTTGCCCAAAGTTTGGAGCCACTGAACTCCGAGAACAACCTGTGGCCCATACACCTGTAGGACGTATAGATCAATAGGAAATGTATGGCCCTGTAGGGTGACTTGTGTCTTGGCGCACTGATGTGAACATAAAATAAAGGTTCCATTGCCGACGAAGACCCGAAATGCCGGGATGTCCGAGATGGGTAAAGACAATTTGGTCACGACATCCGGATGAATGAAATTGTGGGTACTACCGCCGTCAATCAAGACGTGGACGCCCGAGCCTTGAATGGAACCGAGGATTTTGAGCGATTTCGGGCTGGGCATACCCTCCATAGAGTTAATGCTCGAAACGTCTCCCGTGATCACGGGTTCCTGATCGATCTCCTCGGGTGGGTTGTCGTCATCCGACTCCTCGCAACCCAATATCAAGAACCTGTGTTTGCAACGATGGCCTCGAGTGAAGCGCTCGTCACAATTATAGCACAAACCCTTTTTAGATCGCTCTTCGCGTTCAGCTAATGTAAGACATTTAATAGGAAGAGACGGAAAATTATCGCTAGGGTTTGCTTGTGGATGCGGTTGAGACCCGGATGGGCTCGCGGGCGACGGGGCGCCAATGGTAGGAGTCGCTGGCGTAGTGGACCGGGGAGTATTAGATGACCAACGACGGGAATGATATGGCGCGCTCACCGTGTCCTCATAGGTGGCGGCTAACTCGCGAGCCATAGCAAAAGCCTGAGCCGGAGTTTGCGGGTTCCTCATATTCAACTCCCGCTGAATAGGCTGTTTCAATCCCCCTTTGAAGAAAGAAATAAGAGTTGGCTCTGTTAGCCCTGTAACCCGATTCAGCAAGCGTTCGAATTCCGTTTGATAGGCAAGAACTGTAGTCTACTGCTGAAGCCGAGATGCAAGACTGACGTAATCCTTGTAATATTGGGGATCAAAACGTTGACGAACACTTTGGATAAAATGCTGCCAAGTCGCGCCTGCATTGTTAAGCTCATAATAACGAAACCAGTCCGACGCCGGGTAATCAATGAGTAACCCTACAAGATTCAAACGGTCAACATCAGCAGTGTGATAATAATTGTAATATGCTTGAACCTTGTGAACCCAACCCTGAGGGTCGGTTCCGTTGAACCGTGGCGCGTCAACACGGAGACGCGGAACACTCTCGTGTCCGGGCGGAGCACGAATATCGACGGTTGGGGGCGCCGGTAGAGGAGCGAAGTGCTCCGCTGGATTGGCCGGAGGAAGGCCTTGAACACCTAACGCCCGATCGGGCTGAATAGGTAACAACCCGTCGCCCCGTGCGTGCGGCCCTGCGGCGGTAGGATTGATCGGCAGGACCTGCTGCTGCGGCGGACCGAGAGGAATTAGATTCGCGCCTGTCGCCAGCTCTTGACGGCCGCGCGCGGGTTCGACCTGGTGGTGTCCGGCCGTCGACAGCAATTGCCAAATACCGGATTGAACCCCCTCAAGCAGCGGGATCATGGTGGCGTTGGCGCGGTCTTGAGATGCATTGAGCGCGGATGTGAGCGAGGTCTCAAGGCGCTCCTGCGAAGACGTCAACGTGGTGTTGAAGTTCTCCGCCAGTTGCGCGTGTGACGCTGTGAGCAACGCCGCCAGCCGATCAATGGCGGCTGTCAAGGATGGATTAGCGTCAGAGGATTGTGATTCCATCGAAGTTCCGGGATGAAAGCACCAGTGGTTACAAGTTAAACCTAACTTGCAACACAAGTAACCAAATTCGAGCACCAAACGAACCAAGGAAGTAGAGGAATGCAGGGAGATCCTGCGAGGGAGAAGTAGACCGAGGGAAGGAGGCAGACGAAGTAGATTAGGGCTAACTATTTCTTGTTATTGATTTTATGATTTAACAAGGTATTTATACCTAGCCCTAACGGTTCAATAAAAGGCGTCCCGGGGAAAGAACCGTAAAGAAACCCAGGAAGAGAGTAAGCTCTAGTTTATCAAAATTACATTAAATTAAATAAATTAAAATAATAATCTAAACTAATGATAATAGTCGTTAAGACGACTAGGAGGCCTTCGGACTCTCGCCGGTCTTGATGGTTCGGCCGGTTCCTCCATATGGGCCGTAACATTTTCAGCCATGATTTTCCATAGAAAATTGACACTTTATGCTCCCCAACAACAGTCTGTCATAATAAGGTTCGGCCCAAAATTGAACTGCCCACCAAAAATATCAGTCATAAGATAAGAGCATTCCCCTGGTGATACCAAAATTATTATGAGACCATAAAATATCAATATATATATTTTTTCTTTCTATCTCATTTGATCTTTTTTTTTTTCCTTCCCAACGATGAATCTTATGATCCCAACTTTTTACTTTTTTCATTTTTCAATATTTATTTATTTATCTATTATCTATCATAATTATATGTCATCATAACTATATATTAAAACGGAGTTTAAAAATAATAAGGGATATTCCGCATGGTGACCACAAGGTTTTACGAATTCCGCGTGGTGCACAAAGTGTTTTGAGACTCCGCGTGGTGACCATGAGGTTTTGTAAATTCCGTATTATAACCTCGGCATATTCTAAAAAGTTAACAATATATATAACTCACCCCTAATATTTACTTAATTACATAAAATTACCCTACATTTTATTTTTTCAACAAAACTAGCAAATCTATTTCCTTAAAACACTTAAGTTTATAATTATACAATCACATATTTTTAAATTAATCTTTTTCCATGTCACTATATGTTATTATTATAAAAAATCAATCAATTTTTGTTATTATAAAAAGAACCTCATTTTTCAAATTTTATAATAGTTGATCATTTAAGGGAGGGTTTATTTAAAAGTAGGTGCACTAATTCAATTAATTTATTTTTAAAATAATATAAAATTGGTTTTCTAAATATAATGTAAAGGTATAGTGACATGAGAAAATGTGCAAAAAAAATGATAGAGTTTTTAATGACATGTACAAATTTAGGCAATTTTTTTTATAACATTTAAAAATAATAGATATTATGTGTATCAAGTGATAGTTATCATTAAGTGTTTTAAGAAAATAGATTTGCTATTTTTGTTGAAAAAATAAAATGTTTGGTGATTTTATGTAATTAAGTAAATATTAGGGGTGAGTTTTATATATTTTTAACTTTTTAGAATAGGCCGATGTTATAACACGGAATTTGCAAAACCTCAGGGTCACTACGCGGAATCTCAAAAAACTTTGGGCACCACGCGGAATTCGCAAAATCTCGTGGTTACCACGCGGAATTTCCCAAATAATAATCATTACAACAAGTGTCAACTTTGCATTGGATTGTATCATCCATCTTTATTAAAATAGTCTATTTGGTTAAAATTTGATTATAGACCCCACATATCTGTAAAATATGAAAGAATATATATATATCATTGTAACCATATTTATAAAATTTTCCTTAAATATGTAATTAATTAATCTTACTATATACTAAATTGGAGACTAAAATAATAATATAGAAGAACATATGTCAACTCCAAATAAAGATATAACTAAATTAATAGTAGTAGTATATTTAAGATATATTAAACCACATAACCATTCTATTAAATCAATTTGATTGGTTGACATTTAATTGACTTATTTTTTATTAGTTAAATTTTTTATTATAGATTCTAAATATCTAATATATATATAATTTAGATTTTTTTTTTCAAATAACTAAAATAACTATCATTATTATTATAGAATAAAGACACTTAATAAAAACAAGTACAATCTTTATACAAAGATTATAATCCTGCACATCTTTGTTTGATTAAAAGAATGTATTATAACAGAAATAATATATCATTAAGATATATCCCATAAAAAGTAAATTAAATAAAACAATACAAGATTTTATAATATCAACCTATTCTTTCAAATAAGTTATATAAAATTTTAAGTGATTTTTTTGTTAAATCAAATTTTTGTGTCTTCAAGGCACGGGACTAATACTAGTCTATCTATTACTATATATTAAAGCGGAAACAAATTCCGCCACCATATTGCACATCACCCCCTTACTAAAAAAATTATCTTATCAATCTTAGTTTTAATGTAATATTGTACATATTTAATTAAAATATTAGTTCTATCTTAAATTTTGAGTTGCTTTCTATCCTAATATATTTATATATATATATCTTAATTATTCTTATTATTATATGGTTACCTATTTCGTTAATATATTAATTTATCATAAATATTTTATTTAAAAAAATATTTTTACCCATTTACTTAAATGTTATATTAATAATAAGTATTATTTTCTTATCTTTGTTCTAAAATTTTCTAAAAATCATCATTAGTAACAAATTTTACCACTATATTTACGTTACATCTTTTTTTATTAAAATAATGTATTAAGTATATTTTCTATCATCTCACATTGAAATCCAATAATAATATTAATAAAAAAAATTAGATGATATATCTACTCTAAATATATTTGTAACATTACAAGTTGATTATGTTTTAGATCAAAGATAGATTTCTTATTAAGATAATAATTCGTTAATATTTTTATTTGATATTTATATACTTCTCGATCAAAGATAGATTTCTATCATCATTAGTAACAAATTTTACCACTATATTTACGTTACATCTTTTTTTATTAAAATAATGTATTAAGTATATTTTCTATCATCTCACATTGAAATCCAATAATAATATTAATAAAAAAAATTAGATGATATATCTACTCTAAATATATTTGTAACATTACAAGTTGATTATGTTTTAGATCAAAGATAGATTTCTTATTAAGATAATAATTCGTTAATATTTTTATTTGATATTTATATACTTCTCGATTAATTAATTTTTTACAACATAATAACATATATAAAAGATAAATTGGTTTAAAATTATTATCTTATTAAATATTCTCTATATTTTAAAATATAATACTATATTAATCCAAAATTTTATTTTAAATTATTGATTTATTTATATAAATTAGTTTATGCAATTTAATTTAAATTTCAAAAGATTTTTATCAATTTTTATAAAATTTAATAATACATCTCATCTTATTGCATTCATCCTCGATATATATATGTGTATGTATGTATAAAAGAATTAATATATAATTAAAATATTTTTATATAAATATCTGATGATATACGAGAACTAGGTTATTTTATAATCTTAAAGATATGTATCGTTTTAATTGAAATTAGACATATGCTAATTTGTAATTATTATAGCGAATTCATATACAAGATAGTAAAAACAAAAAACACCTCGTACAAAATGTGAGTCATTTTCTTGTTTTTCAACTAAAATTAAAAATATATTTATTTTTTAACCCATAATCCATCTCTCTCCTTGTATCAAATGTTATGCTCCCCTGAGTCCCCTCCAGCTCAATGCAAACAAGATTCAAACTTTTTTTCAATGATACACCACATGATAATCCAAACAAGTTTCAAACTTTTTTTTTTTCAATGATACACCGAATTATCAATTGAGCTTGATAGGGTGTGTTTGTAAATGTCAATAAATTAGTTTTTTAAAGTATACAGTAGCTTATTTTGAAATTTTAGGTGGGTATACGGGTATAAAATAAACTAGCTAGTTTATAGTTTAAAGTTTAAACTACTCTAAAAACAATAACTATTTTAAAAAAGATAAAACACGACAATATTTGAAATTCCGCCCGGTAACCACGAGATTTTACAAATTCCGCGTGGTGCCCAAAGTTTTTCGGTATTCCGCATGGTAACCACGAGGTTTTGCAAATTCCTCGTGGTAACCTTGGCCTATTATAAAAAGTTAAAATTATATGAATACTTACCCTACTTTATAATTAATTACACAAATCACCCTCTCTTTAGTTTTTTTTAAAAAACTATCTACTAATCTATTTTTATAAAACATCTAAATTCATAATTTTAGTATTATATATATTTTATTATTTTCTCTTTTCCCATGGCATGCACTATATATTATTATTTTACAAAATCTTCTATTTTTTATTATTCTAAAAAGAACCACATTTTTCAAATTTGTATAAAAAACATTTCCTTTTTCAAATAAAAAAAATCATACTTAATTTAAAAAACAAAACTACCAGTTCTTATTAACAAAATATAAACTTGAATTTTATTAATAGTTGATCTTTTAAGGGGGTGTTTTTTAAAAGTGGGTGCGCTAGTTCAAATAATTTGTTCTTAAAATATATTAAAATTGTTTTTTCTAAACATAATGTACATATATAACGACATTAAAAATGTGTAAAAATTATAGGCTTTTTATGACAGGTACAACTCTAGGAATTTTTTTATATAATAAATTAACATTTAAAAATAATAAAGATTATATATTGAGTAATACTTTTCATTAGGTATTTTAAGAAAAAAGATTTGATAGTTTTGTTGAAAAAATCTATTTAAATGATATTTCTCATTAGGTATAAGAAATTAGTTTGTTTATTTATTTTTTCAACAAACCTATCAAATCTATTTTCATTTTTTAATATAAATTTGAAAATTGTGATTCTTTGTTTTTTAATAATAAACAATGAAACATTTTGTAAAATAATACTAATATATAGTGTCATGTAAAAAGAGTAAATAAATATATATATATATATATAATGCTAAAATTATAAAGTTAGTTGTTTTATATAAAAAGATTAGATATTTAAAAAAACTAAAGATAGGGTGATTTGTGTAACTAAGTAGAAAGTATGGTTAAGTTTTTATATAATTTTTACTTTGAATAAAAGGCAAGGTTACCACACGGAATTTACAAAACCTCGTGGTTACCATGCGGAATACCGAAAAACTTTGGGCACCACGCGGAATTTGCAAAACCTCGTGGTTACCGGGCGAAATTTCCCTTTTTAGTTTTTACCTTTTTTAGGTATGGGGGAGTGAAGACTGTGAAGGACGACAAATGTAACAAACTAACAGTCCTTTTTCTTGCTCTATAGTCTATTATTGGATAAAAATGTATATTTACGTTAATAACTAAATATTTGCGGATAAAAAATTAAGTAAAAATCTATCTCTAGTCCAACAAGAGAGCAAAAACCTAACACACAAAAGAGTGAAAGATATATATTTATATAAGTTTTATGGGAAATTCCGCCCGGTAACCACGAGGTTTTGTAAATTCCGCGTGGTGCCCAAAGTTTTTTGGTATTCCGCATGGTAACCACGAGGTTTTGCAAATTCCGCGTGGTAACCTTGCCTATTATAAAAATTTAAAATTATATAAAAACTTACCCATACTTTCTACTTAATTACATAAATCATCCTATCTTTAGTTTTCTAAAATATCTAATCTATTTTTATAAAAGAACTAACTTCTTAATTTTAGTATTATATATATATTTTTATTTACTCTTTTTACATGACAAAATATATTATTATTTTACAAAATCTTCCATTTTTTATTATTAAAAAAATAATCATAATTTTCAAATTTATATTAAAAAATAAAATAGATTTGATAGGTTTGTTGAAACAATAAATAAAAAAACTAATTTATTATACCTAATGAGAAATATCATTTAAATAGATTTTTTCAACAAAACTATCAAATCTATTTTCTTAAAATACCTAATGAAAAATATTACTCAATATATAATATTTATTATTTTTAAATGTTAATTTATTATAAATAAAACAATTCCTAGAGTTGTACATGTCATAAAAAACCTATAATTTTTACACATTTTTAATGTCATGGTATATGTACATTATGTTTAGAAAAAACAATTTTATTATATTTTAAAAACAAATTACTTGAACTAGTGCACACACTTTTAAAAAACACCCCCTTAAAAGATCAACTATTACTAAAATTCAAGTTTATATTTTGTTAATAAGAAATGGTAATTTTTTTTAAATTAGGTATGATTTTTTTTGATTTGAAAAAGGAACTGTTTTTTATACAAATTTGAAAAATGTGGTTCTTTTTATAATAATAAAAAATAGAAGATTTTGTAAAATAATAATATATAGTGTCATGGGAAAAGAGTAAATAAAAAAATATATAATACTAAAATTATAAATTTAGATGTTCATAAAAATAGATTAGTAGATAGGTTTTTTTTAAAAAAAAACTAAAGATAGGGTGATTTGTGTAATTATTTAGAAAGTATGGGTAAGTATTCATATAATTTTAACTTTTTATAATAGGTCAAGGTTATCACGCGGAATTTGCAAAACCTCGTGGTTACCATGCGGAATACCGAAAAACTTTGGGCACCACGCGGAATTTGCAAAACCTCGTGGTTACCGGGCGGAATTTCCCTATTACTTATCTATATAAACAAAGGTTAGTTTTTTTAATCTATTCTTAAACTACAACTATTATAAAAACTTTTAACTAATTTAACCACATGTGCAATTACACCCCACCAAAACTTTTTAGTTAGTGGTCGGTTCCTCCCTCACATCATGTGAGCACCACTCAAACAACCACCCTACACATCACAAATTCACAACAAAACAAACAAAACCTAAACAAAATTGACAAAAACCAGAACGTGATATCAATCAATGCATATACACAACCGTAGTAGCCCTTCTAACATTTCCCTAACCAACCCCAAACTGATGCTTAAACGCCTACAAGAAGAAGAACGGCACTCAAGATCAAGATTCCTGCATTTAGGCTAACACTAGCAAAAGGTCTGTTAGATCCAGAGCTACGATGGCCGTTGGATCTGCGCGCACCCCCAGCCCCGCCGTAGAACGGAATGAGGCGAGTTGTACCGCCTCCACGGCCGGCGCCGCCTCTGCCACCATGACCTCCGCCGGCGCCTCCTCCCTTCCTCTCCACCACGGCCAAGTTTTCCGCCGATCGACTCCTCAGAGCACCTCCTGCTTATCATCGTCAACAATAAATCACGAATTGGACAGTCCGAGTAATCAATTTCATTTTTTTTCAATTCCAATCGAGGCCGTACCGAATTCGTGCTGTAAGATTTTAGTTTTGAGCCTTTAGGGTTTTGAGGGCCTTTTAGTAGAAGACAAAACAAAAGAGAGCGTTTGGAAATTTAAGGTTTGTATTTTGTATTTTCAGCTTGTTCATTACAGAGGAGGAAGGAGCCCTTTTATGCAGGTGCTCACAATCCAAGACAAAAGGAACATATACACTACACGTTATCAGCAAAATAATGGGTACACCTTTTGACCAAAAGATAAATGGTTGATCTAGTGTTTGAAAGTATTGCTAAGTAACCCCATAACTTTCTTCTTTGCAGGCATCTGTCCTTGTCATCCCCCCACAAGCTGGAGCATCAAAGGTCATGCCCAGCTTGAGAAGCAACTTCTGATGCTGATGAGAAGGTATGATTTTGGTTAGAACGTCCGCCAGTTGATTGGAAGTTGGAAGATACGACAACTCAAGTAATCCGCTCATCACCTTTTCCCGGGTAAAGTGACAATCGATTTCAATATGCTTTGTGCGCTCGTGGAAGACCGGGTTCTTGGCAATGTGGATGGCTGAATGGTTATCGCAGTGCAGCTTGATGGGCGTTAGGTTGGTTGCACCAAGTTCCTGGAGGAGTTGAACGATCCATGTGACTTCAGAAGCTGTGTGGGACATAGCTCTATACTCGGCCTCTGATGAGCTACGGGATACGGTTGCTTGCTTCTTGGAACGCCAACTAATGGGGTTATTACCAAAGAGGATCACATATCCGGTGACTGACCTTCGAGATATGGGGCATGATGCCCAATCAGAGTCGGTGAAAGCTTGTACTTTGATCTGTTTTGCTGGCTGGAAAAGAAGGCCATAATTCAAGCTACCTTTGACATATCTTATAACATGAAGCAAGGCATCATAATGTTGGTAGCTTGGTTTCTGCATGAATTGGCTAAGGAGCTAGACGGCGTAAGACAAATCAGGCCGAGTGTTGGTCAAGTAATTTAGCTTGCCAATGAGAGATCGATAAATTGAGGGATCCTCAAGCAAGTCTTCCTTGCTGGCTTCATGGAGTTTGAAGTTGAGTGGTAAGGGAGTCACACAAGGAGACGAGATGTCAATTCCAGCTTCTGAGACTATTTCTTGTGCAAATTTCTTTTGAGAGAGAATGACCTTATCAGCTGAGTATATAATTTCCATGCCCAAAAAATAATGCAGTTGCCCTAGATCCTTGAGACTGAACATGGTATGCAGCGCAGACTTGAGCTGATTGATAATATGGACATTAGAACCAGTAATCATGATGTCGTCCATATACACAACCATGATAGTTATATCATCATTCTTGTGTTGGATGAAGAGGGACGAATCTGCCTTTGATTGTGTAAAATTCAGATTAAGCAAAGTGGAGGATAACTTCTGAAACCATTGCCTTGAAGCTTGCTTTAAGCCGTATAATGATTTCCTAAGCTTGCAAACTTTTCCTGCACAATTAGCCAAACCTTCCGGGGCTGTCATGTATACTTCCTCCATCAAATCTCCATGTAGGAACGCATTGTTTACATCAAGTTGGAATATCATCCATCCTCGAGTGATAGCTAAGGAGATGAGAGCTCTTATTGTGCTCATGCGTACCACGGGCGAAAAGGTCTCGTCAAAGTCTATCCCGTATTGTTGTGTGTAGCCCTTTGCTACGAGCCTAGCTTTGAATCTTTCCACCTCACCATTCGCCTTTAACTTGATCTTATATACCCATTTGCAGCCCACTGTTCTTTTGCCTGGTGGAAGAGAAACAATGTCCCAAGTATGGTTAGCTTGTAGAGCATGCAATTCATTGTTCATAGCTTCAATCCATTTTGGGTTCTTGACAGCTTGGTTGTATGTTTTTGGTTCAATTAGGGGCTCAGTATTTAGGCTGCTGGAAAAGGCACAAATTGGGACAGGAAACGAATGTTGAAAACCACTTTGAAGGGGAAATTGTTCAAGGGAAAAGGCTGCTGAACAAATGTACTCTCCTAGATGGGCAGGTCGCTTGTGAATCCTCGTAGACCTCCTAAGAGGCTCAATCAAGTCCTGTGGATCAGTTGAATCCATTTCGACGTCATGTGCTTCATCATTTGGGAAGTGAGGAGAGATTGGTGAATCGGATGGTACAAGGGTTTCAGTTGGCGGTGAGTTTCGATCTGCATCAGCAGGGTTTTGGTGGGAGTTCATGGCTGGGTTTATGGCTTGGTTTGGGTAGAAATTTTGAGGGGAAAAAGGGTCTGAAATTTCAGAATTGGCTGTAGGCAAAGGAATCTGATTTGTGACAGAATTGATGTTTTGGATTGTGAACGGAAAGATTTGTTCATGAAATTGAACATCTCTTGATATAAAAACATGATGATCTTCTATAGACAAGAGTTTGTAGCCTTTGGTTCCATTAGGGAATCCTATGAAAACACACGGTGTACTTCTTGAATCAAATTTATGACGGTTTCTCTTCAAAGTGCCGGCAAAACAAAGGCATCCAAATGGCTTCAAATGGTCATAAGTGGGAGTTTTATTGTGAAGCTTTTCGTAGGGAGTTTTGAGGGATATGGAGGTGAGAGGGAAGCGATTAATTAGATAAGTGGCGTGGAGAATGCACTCCCCCCAGAATTTGATGGGAATTTTCGATTGAAAGAGAAGAGCTCGGGCTGTTTCAAGTAAATGTTTATGCTTTCTTTCGACAATCCCATTTTGTTGTGGTGTTTCCATGCATGAAGTTTGGTGTAGGATCCCCTTCTGAGAGTAGAATTGTTTTGCCTCATTGCCACAAAATTCAAGTCCATTATCTGACCTGATGACTTGAACAGTTTTGGAGAATTGTGTTTCAACATAAGTCACAAAGGCTTTCAATATGGATAGAGTATTGCTTTTGTGGGTCATCAAATGGGTCCAAGTAGTGCGTGTAAAATCATCAACAATAGTGAGGAAATACTTAAAACCATTGTAAGTGCATTCATGATATGGCCCCCAAATATCAATGTGAATCATTTGAAAGGGATATGAGGTTTTAACCGTACTAATGGGAAATGAAAGTCTTTGTTGTCTTGCCATAGGGCAAATATGACATTGGTTTACATCATGAGTAAGAGAAATGCCCTTCAAAAGTGGCCTCAAAAAGGGGAAATTGGCCAGCTGATGGTATGGGATGTGTCCCATTCTATAGTGCCATAACTGTAGAGTTTGGCATACAGCTGAAAAGGGTTCATTTACAGACTTTTGAATCCCAAAAGAACTAGTGTTAGAATCAAAACTAGAGGTAGTGGATTGAGAAGCATTTCTAGCAATGTAGAGGCCCTTTGAAACTTCACCAAGAACCGGAGATGTGCTCTGAGAAGGGCCCTGAATAAGACATTTGGAAGATGTAAAGACGAGATTAGTATGAAGATCGTTTGATAGCCTAGAAACCGAGAGAAGATTGAAGGAAAAGTTTGGGACATGAAGCACATGATCCAAGATGATTTCAGATTGAAGTTCTACTGATCCCACATGCTTGATTTCTACTTTCCTGTTATCAAGAAGGGTTATAAACTGAGGGAAGGGAACAGGTTTGTAGCTTTTGAATAAAGATAGATGTGGTGTGATGTGGTGTGTGGCTCCACTGTCGATAACCCATAAATGATAATCACTATGAACTGAAAAGCAAGTACTCATACCTGCCACCATATTCGATCGATTGTCCTCACTTGTGCTTGATTGTTGCCTGCTGAGAAGCGTTATCAACTGATTATACTGATCATGAGTGAGTGTTGGCGAAGAGGTACCATGCTGTCCTGCTGAAACTGAGTTGACATTGCCTTCTGAAACGGTGTTTCCAGTCACATTCGAAGCTGTATACGAAGCTCCACCGACGTTGTTTCTCTGCCGCTGGCTCTCTCTATTAGGTGGATAGCCGTGTATCTTAAAACATCTTTCAATGCTATGGCCGGGGATCCTACAGTGGTCGCAATAGTAATTTGGCCTAGTTCCTGCAGCTGAACCACCTCTAGAGTTGTAACCACCACGCTGGCTGGTTCCACCTCTTGTTGAAGCCTGATTGTTCCTTTGGTTACCTTGAGTGCCCTGACTTCCCTGATAGCTAGATCTATTTGAGTTGTTGTATGGTGTTTGATTTCTAGTGTAAGCAGCCAGAGCTGAAGAGTCATTTCCAATGTTTGAACCTGAACTCAAACCTCTTTGATCTTCCTCCTGTAACACCATTTGGTAAACTTCTCCCATGGTGGGAATGGGCTTCATCATAAGGACGTTGGCTCTCACTAGATTATAGGACTCATTTAAACCCACAAGAAACTGCATGACCCTTAGATTCTCTAGCAGACTAGGCATCTTTCCAATAGCACCACATTTTGAGCAATTTGGCATCTCCAAGAGTAAAACAAATTCATCCCACAATTTTTTGAACTTAGTATAGTAAGCACTGACTCCTAGATTTCCTTGCGATACAGTAAAGAGATCCTTTTGAACAGAAAAAAGTCTAGTGCTATTTGGATGTCCAAACCTCAAAGACAACTCTTTCCAAATTTCAGCAGCAGAATCATAGTAAATCAATGTCTCAGCTATGTCTTTCTCAACTGAATGCAATATCCATGAGGTTACCATGCTGTTACAACGTATCCATTGAGAGAACAGAGGAGAACCTGGCTGTGGCTGAGGGCATTTTCCTGTCACAAAGTCTATTTTGTTCTTGGCTGAAAGGGATACTTCCACACATCTCTTCCAGTGGTAATAATTTCGATCGTTGAGCTTTTGTGTGGCCAAAGAATAGCTTGGATGATCCGAGTGATGCAGAAAATACACACTGTTTGAGTCACTCCCAGCTGGGTCGGTGGAAACCACGTGAGCATCAGCTCCGATTGACACTCCAATAACGTTTTCCTGCTGGCGGTTGTTAGCATCCATGGATTCCAGGTCTTCAATGGTGGGATCTGTCATGATTAAGCTTGGATCTTGAACGGTAGCTCTGATACCATTTTAGTTTTGAGCCTTTAGGGTTTTGAGGGCCTTTTAGTAGAAGACAAAACAAAAGAGAGCGTTTGGAAATTTAAGGTTTGTATTTTGTATTTTCAGCTTGTTCATTACAGAGGAGGAAGGAGCCCTTTTATGCAGGTGCTCACAATCCAAGACAAAAGGAACATATACACTACACGTTATCAGCAAAATAATGGGTACACCTTTTGACCAAAAGATAAATGGTTGATCTAGTGTTTGAAAGTATTGCTAAGTAACCCCATAACTTTCTTCTTTGCAGGCATCTGTCCTTGTCTTAAGAATTCGGAATTGGAGTCCTTGAACGATTCGAGATTGTAGCGCTAGCTAGGTTAAACTCGTAAATCAGAAGGCGAATTGAGAAAATCTTTCCGATCTGAAGAAGAGTGATTGAGTACCTGGAGAGTGAGACAGATTCGGAGTCGGTGGAGAAGGATGTGCAGGAGAAACGAGCGGAAGATCGAGGTGGAAACAGAGGAGGAGGAGGAGCACGAGAGCGATCGACTTCTTCATCTTTCTTCTTCTGGTTTCTCTCTCTCTCTTAATTTCTTTGTTGTTGGTTTTCGAATTTGAAATGGCGTGCTTTGTACGTATGGGAATCAGAGATGCATATGCAGGGGCTGATGCCAGCTGGCTGCCACCTTTGTGCTTTCTCTGGAATTTGGTAGCGACACGCAGCGTAAATGTCGTAAAGTTGTAGATACGGGAGATTTGGGCACTCCCGTTCACTTCCGGTCACCGGCCAAATTTTAGTACTTTTTTTTTAAAAAAAGAAAACGACCTCCTATTTCCACTTATTTGCTTAAAATCACCCTTTGTAACCGAGTTTGTACAAAACACCCCGTATCTATACTTTGTTGCAAAACAATATCCAAAGTTTCAAACCAACCCATTCCGCCATAGGCTTGCGCCCTTGCCACGGCTATACTAACCAACTCATCAGGAAAATGCTCATTCGTAACACCATGTACGTACAGTACATATTTGTATAGGTTGAGCACCAGTCCTAGCTTAATTATGGGGTCCCCGGTGGTAAGATGTACATTCCAAATTTAACCTCTAGACAATAACTTTGATTGACCTGCCCCAATTTTGGGCCTCGCTACTTTTGGCTAAAAAGCATACACTCTCCTTTTTTTTATATTTCATGTTTTAGGCAATCATAAATCATAAATATATACTAAATCGGAGGTTAAAATTAATATTTAGCACGACATGTGTGAACTTCTCATTGGACCGCATCATCCATCTTTATTAAAATAATTTAATTTTTATAATTGGTTGAAATTTCATTATAGACCCCACATTAGAAGTCTTTCTTATCCATTGATTTCCATTTTAATTTTTTCTATGAAAATAAACTTCAAAATTTTTACATAACTTTTCATTTCTACTAAAAACTTTGAAATCTTGATCCGATATTACAAAATTAAAAATTCCCCCAATAGACAAAATTGAAAAATTAAGATTTGTATCCAAACCAAACCAATTGTCAAAATCTAAAATTTCAAAATATATTATTTTTCTATAAAAATTTAGCTTATCTATCCAAATCTTAAAAACATCTATCCAAAATTGTTAAATTGTTCCGCATTAATCATCTTTATTAAAACAATTTAATTATAAATAAATACAAAATAAAAATAATTATTCTAAAATAAGGAAACTTATTGATAAAAACAAGTACTCAATCCTTATACAAAACATATAATCTTACAAATTTTTGTTCGATTAAAGAATATATTATAGCACGAATAATTTATCGATATTATAAATCCCGGAAGAAGCAAATTAAATAAAATTAATACAAGATTTTGTATTGAACTATTCATTTGAATAACTTTATAAAATCTAAACTAAGACTTTAATTAAATCGAAATCGTGCTTTTAAGGCACGGGGACTAATACTAGTTTATATATAAGGATAGAATTACTTAAGGAACTCAAAATTTAAGATAGAACTAATATTTAAATTAAATATGTATAAGATTAAGATTATATATTATGATATAACTAAAATTGATAAGACGATTTTTTTAATAAGGGGTGAGTGATGTGACACAATATGGTGGCAGAATTTGCTTCCGCTTTAGTATATGATAATAGATAATAGATAATAGATAATAGATAGATGAATTATAGTAGATAAGTGAGATGAAGAAGGGCCACTACTTCTATATATATAAAAAAGTTAGGTGGTGTCCCCATTAAATGCTCCATTTAGTGTACATTGAAATCTTCCCTATATAATAAACACTATACAATCAAAATCAAATAAACCACAATAGCATAGTGGTAAAGTATTCCTCTAATTACCCAAAGGTTTGGGGTTCAAACCTCTCTAGCAACATTTTTGTGTTGTTTGCATATTTTCTTAATGTGTATTTTTTAATGCAAATCACAAAATATGTGAATACCATAAATCATAAAATATGTGTATTTTTTTAACATAAATCAAAAAATATATTTATTCCCTAATTCATAAAATATGTGTATTTTTCTAAACGTGTTTTGTGTGTATTTGTTGTATCATTTGTATATATGAATCAAGTATATAAATAAATCAAAAAATATATTTATACCCTAATTAGTTGTATTATATGTTTATACCCTAGATCATAAAATATGTGTATTTTTTTAAACGTGTTCTGTGGGTATTTGTTGTATTATGTGTATATATGAATGTTTTCTTGACGTGTATTTTTTTCACGTAAATAACAAAATATGTGAATACCATAAATCATAAAATATTTTTATTTTTTAAACGAAAATCACAAAATGTATTTATGCCCTAAATCATAAAATATGAGTATTTTTTGTTTAAACTTCTATAGTTTTCATGTATATAAAAATATTTTGAATAACCAACAATATTGTGTTAATCTTTCATATGCTTTCTATAGTTTTCTATATCTTTCGTATGCACGTAATTGCATTTAGATGTAAATAAAGAGTGCTTCTCTCGCAGGTGAATTATATTTTCAACTGATTTATTTCTTACGGAATATTTATTTATTTTATACTTAATATAATATAATCTATTATATCTTATATTATCATACCTTGCTCCATTTTTCACATTCATGCAATTTTTCAATTAAAGTTGGTTAATAAAGTTTCAAAATATTTTTTAAACCCGTGCATAGCACGGGTCATGAATTCTAGTTTAATTAAAAAAGAGCAATTTACCATTAGAATGATGTGTCCTTTTTTATATATCACTCCAAGTTCTACAAATTAAAAACATAATCTAGAGCAGAAGAGAGGGGGTGATTGCCCCCCCTCGTCCCCCTTTTGTTCCGGCCCTACTTTTGCCCAGGCTCCTGATTAACACTTTATTATTCTACCAAATTCAACTCAAAACAATCAATGAGAAATTGAGAAGTGATACCAATATCACATTGAAACAACCTCGATTTTTATATGTGATATTTAAAGGAACCTAGAGACTCACTCTGAGCAAAACAACTAAGCATCACCTATAAGAGCACCGCTACAGAAAGTTTTTTACAAACACTTTTAAAAAGTCAAAGCTTCAATCCCATGTTGTGAAGTGTCTTTTTTGTAAAAGACCATCCAAGATATCTTTATTAGTCTGTGATAGTGAACAAAACTCGAAAAAGATTTCAACCTTGGTATTTGGTGATGCTTAAGACCAATTGAAGACTGTGGCCTGATGACCGAATATATGCCAAACGGGTACCCCATTAGTAGATTATTATGTAACTATGTTCTCATGATATGCGAATCAGGTGATACACATTTGATCAAAGGTATGGTCAATATTCCTAGAGTTAGGAGTTGTTTGACTCTAGTGCTAATATTGCCAGAAAAAGCGACTTGAAACATTGATTGGAGTATGCTATAAAAGTTCATTGGGATCAATTTTGACGGATCTATGAGTATTGACCGGTAACGGGGAAGTGTTGTTTTTTTTGAATCCGTAAAAATTAGGAGATCCCCTTAAGGGGGACGTCCTATAACATTCTGTAACGGGGAAGTGTTGATATACTTCATCAATCGATATCATTTGGCTAGCTTTATAAATCAAAGATGGGCAGTGTAAAATGTTGGATCAATTACATCTTAAAATATGATGCATATATGTCATGACCTTAAGCAATAGAATCCCTATATTTAAAAGCCAAAATAATAAAATAATTATTTTATGTCTTTGACCACATGTCATTTTTACATTCAATTCTTTAAGTATCATTTTGTGATATTTTTGAAAATTTCATTTTACTAACAAGTTGTATCCCACTTTATTTTAATAAATTAGTTTTTTTATACTAACAAATCTACATCATCAACCCATCAATGGCTCACCTTGATTTTATTTAATTATAGATTGATCATTAAATTTTAAATTTAAGCAAACTAATATTTCTTTTGATCTAATTTCTCCTAATTTTATTTCATATTTATTTCCATATTCTAACAAATATATACATTGAAATGATAGCCTAAATGATTAACATAAGTTAGTTCAAGTTTATTAATTATTTTTTTTTAGTAAAATACTTGGGATTTGAAACATGAAAATTAAACAATATATTTATATTTGTGTTATTAACACAATTACGGTATCTAGAATCTATATCTATACTATATACTAAAATCGAGACCTTTCGAGCCTCCACGTTAATTCTGACCCCACCTCATATTTAATCAATTAAGTTTTCTACATAAATTATTATTTTTATCTTTTGATATTAAATCATTTTACTTAATTTATATTTTATCATGTTCATAATAACTTATCTTTTATCTCTCATATTTTAAAATTTTAAAATTTATTTAGGTTACTGCTAGTATTCCAAGTGCAAAAATATATCAATATTTTTGTATATTATATACTTATTGGTTTGAACATCAAATAATTTAGACATCGTGAAAAAGGAAAGATGTTTTAATGCCTACTTATTTCATTTTCATTTTTACGGTAAAACTCTATATGCTATATATAATATCTATATCTATCTATATATATTATGTATTTGGTTTGTCATCGAATCAAGCACACATGCGACCTCGGTTTGCATAGATGCCACCGTAGATCGGCCATCAGCGACCGTGGGTGACCATAGATCGGCCATGATAGACACATGTTAGGTAGTGCTTTAGAGCATGTTTAGTTAAGATTTTTATGGTTTTTGGTTTAGTTTTAGTTAGTTTTGCTAGTTTTGTTAGTTTGGAGAAAGATTCGGATATCTAAACCTTGTTGTGGTTTTTGATTGTAAATGTGAAGACAGCAAGTGTAGAGGAGGTGAAGTCGAAGCATTGGAGGAGGCAAGATGGGAGCCAAGCCATGAGATTAGCCCCAAGAGGTGATGGGAAAAGCACACTTAGGTCCGGACTATATATTGGAGTTGTTGTTTCGACACCTCTTGCTTGCAAGGGATGTATCTGGAGCTACTGTGGTCGGATTGAGCTGATTCTGGTGTCATTAGAAACCAACTCGAAGAGATACAATTCGTCTTTTTACTCATTGTCCAAATTCCAACTCGAAGTCTGTCAAAACAGCCACTGAAGTGTCACTTGTTGGCCAGTGTACGAGACGCGGGCAGGGGTGTTCAAGACGCGGCCGCATCTCACGGAGCCAACCCGCATAATGAGTCCTGATGCTCAGCGTTGAAAGCGCGGGCAAGGCATGGAAAGCGCGCCCGAGTTTTGGGTTCCAACCCGAGTTTTGGCCCGTGTCCGAGTTAAGTGCGAGATTTATTATGAGATCTTTTTGAGCCTTTTGGGTTGCGTCTTTAGATATATTTTTGGAGACATTATTATATATAGATAGCCTTGGTTCTAGGGTTTATTATCTTGATTATCTATTATTTTTGACTTTGGTTATTGAAGCTTTGAGAAGAAGAAGAACTCTTTGGAAAACTTTGTAAGCTTTTCAAAAATGTCTTTCAATAGCTAAATCTCTTTTGCTTGACTAGTTAATTGAAGTTGTGAACGAAGTATTATTATGAGGTTTAATTGTTCTTAATTTTCCTCGACTAGATTGTTTTCTCTGTGCTTAATTGCTTAATTTTAGCCTAGGGTTTTATTGACTTGGTCAGCTAATATGATTTCTAGGTTGAATTATAACTAGATCTTTCTAATTACAAGTCGGTGTTAATTAGATCAAAAGTAGAACCTTTAATCAATCTAGGACTGATAGGACTAGTTGATTAGAGAAGAGAATTCAATTGCATGTTATTTGGATGTTTGGTTGCTCTAAATGCATGTTTCTATCGATACTTGGATCTTAATGCTGTTGTCAAGTTGAATCTAGGAGGTCTCCTAGGTTATTTGATAATTAGGGTTGTTAATACCGGTCGGGCTAATAACTAGAATTGAAGGAGGATTAATAATGCCATGAATTGGGTTATTAGCATTCCGCAATAGAGTAGTCAAGGTAAAGAGAGAATTTTGATAATCAAGGATCAATAATCAAGTTCGCAATGGATATTAACTAGTTTTCTCTCATACTTTACAAATCATCTTTGATTTGCATTCATTAGTTAGTTTAGATTCTAGATTTTTTTTTATCAAAGACAAGGGGACCTCAGCAGGGGGACGAACTAAACACTCACGGAGCGAGTCTAGGAACGACCCAAAATGTCATTCAAAATAAAAGACAACGAGCCAACAGGGGGCTTAAAAAGAAAATGAAAACCAACAGGAAAAGAAAAGGCGTGCTTAGTGAGGGAGTCGGTGACTGAGTTCGCTTCCCTGAAGACGTGAGTGACACGAGCATTCCAATCTCGTGTGAGAAAGCCTTGGCAATCTCTCGGCAGGCTAAACAAGGGGTGGGTCGGGCAAGGCAAGTTGCTCGCCAAGGAGACCGCCATAGCCGAATCTAACTCAATCCAAACATTCTAAAAGCCCTTATCCTAGGCCCAACGCAGCCCATTACGGATCCCCTAAAGCTCCGACATAGCCACCGAACACTTTCCGAAGTTGTGCACGAACCCGCCACACCATTGCCCTTCCGAGTCCCTCATAACTCCAGCAGCCGTAGAATTTCCGTCCCGATCCATAGCTCCGTCGGTTTTGACTTTGATCTGTTGCAACTGAGGTTTACTCCAAGAAAACAGCATCTCAACTTTGCACCTCCTAGAAGGAAATTGACGCCTGCCATCCGAGGAAGTCTTGAATTCCTTCGTCTTCATGATGATGAATGCCACCATATCGCGGACAGGTCTAGGGTTACCAAAAACCACTAGATTCTAGATTAATATTCAAAATCCCCCTTTTTCTTAGTAGCATAATAATAAACACTGAGACCTGAGCCTTTGTGGGATCGACCCTTACTTCCCTACTACATTCCTAGTTGGGTAGTTTGGATTACTTTGATCGGTATTAGAGCGACTAAAACACCGCTTATCAGGCCATCTGCGTTCGTGGGTCCAGTTGTCGCGACCATGAATCAAAAGGCGACGAGCGAACACCAAAATTCGTCGGAGGAACGAATCCCAATGCAAGTTGATCCCAATATTCGCTCGTGAGATCAAACCACATCGCGATCCGAGCAAGGCGCCTTGCCCGGATCCGACTCAAACCGTGATCCAATCCCCCCCGCAAGCGTGTCTGTACATTACACAGACCAACGGGGACTTGATTCAGGCAACGGAATCGCGACTCATAGCACCTTATGGTCTGAACCAATATAGTTTGATCAAGTATGGTAATCCACAATATGCATCGCCGAGGCCGAAACGAACCAAAAACAAGGATTATCGACCCATGGAGCAATTTCGATCTAATAAAAACCCTATGTATGGGGCAATTTCGATCGCAATCAAACATACGTATGATTATACGTGTTGACATAGGGCCGACGAACAAGTGCAAATTGGCACTATAGTGTGACGATGACATGAGATTGTTGGTGATACCAATGAAAACTGAAGTTGTGATTTGATTTGATGATGTGACCCGGTCCCGAGCCCTAGACCATGGTGTCCACCTTAGGTTCCAACATGCTCATTTATTATATAAATTTCCCTATTTATCCTTTTCCATTTATAGTATGTTGCTATTTCCGTATTATTACTATTTTGGGCATGTGTCTTCTTATGCTTAAGAGACCGGCCCATTTAGCTAGAATAAGGCCCATCGACCGATTAGGTCTAGCATTTGCTTCCTTCGTTTTCTATTTAAGCTTTGCATTGTAATCCTTCCAATTCACGTCAATAATGAAATCCAAAGCTTGAGTTCGAGATGAGTTTCCTCCTCCCTTTGGGTCCGATGTCACCCCTTTCCTTCTAGTCTTTGACTAGACAAGGTCTCGTTGCGGATTCATCATGTTGAGTCCAAGCAAGGTCCTTCACGTAGGCCCTTGAGTCCAAAGCCTCACCCCGCCCTCGCCAACGCGAGCACAAGAGGCTCACGAGCCATAACGTTGGCTCGTGCCTATCCCGTTTCATCACCAAAGGAGAATATCCCGACCCCTTCCAGCCTAGATCGGGCAAACCGTGGTCCGACCCGAGTGCGGATCACATCATTTGACTATGGTAAAAAATTCAAACATCGTAAAGGCGTACAAAAGGGAAGAGTGAAGTTCAACAATGGAATTGATCCGACAATCAACGACGCCACCACAATCGTCCAAAGTTATTAAGTTATTGCAAACCAGTCCGTTTCATACGTAATATTAAAGGCGGTAACTTTGGATTAAGGAGATCAGTTAAGACTGTGAGGGAATTAGATTGATTAATTGTTGATCAGTCAAAATCCAATCTTGATCGCAAGGGTTCATTAGCTAGGGGAAACCCTAATTTACAATCTCGTTCGCATTCTCATACGACAAGTTCAAAGTCTTAAGATCAAAACTCATGATCAATGGAGAGAAGTCCAAAGAATGTTTCTTTACAAAGAAGAATGCCTCAAACTTTAGGTCAAGAAGCGAAGAACGGTATGATCGGAAGTATCCAGAAAATCACGCAAAGGTGGAGACTATGACTTCAATCGAAACTTAAGCGGCGTAGTGTCCAAAGAAGATCCCTCAACCGAGGCAAGAGATCGAGCCTAATACATTGACTTCTTGGGACGAAAACAAGGATTGCATAATCAGAGACGATCAAGACTCGCTTGATCGATTGTGTGCAAACGTAGAAGTAAACCGTGGGACCATCCGCGAGAGCGGCCACACATCTGCGACCACGGATCAACGAAATTCATTGTCAAAATCACTGAGCGTGCTTCCGACTCACTTTTCGTGATTTACGCTTATCAGTTTGGACGATCCGTATATCATTGGAAAGAGGAAAAGATACGCTACAAACTATCTTCAAATATCAGCCCCAAAATCTCACTAGAAAGGTGACAAAAAACAGTTCAAATGCTGCTGGCGTGCTCGCATTATATGCGTACTGCGAGCGTGGAGCATCGAGAGTTGTTTGCTCTCAGGAAAATAGTCGCGTCCGCTGCCTGCTCGGGCATGATAGCGGATACTCGTCTTTTCTGAGTCAAGGATCTTGGGATTAGAACTAAAAAGTCTCGACGGGAAGATCGTACCCCGGACTTGAATCGCCGCACATCAGAAGAAATTCTTCCAATAATCGCTAAACCGCGGTTGTGGATCATCGTTGCGCCTGCCGTTCCTTCAACCGAGCTCGTGGACCTTCAACCGCACTCGCGGACCTTCAACCGCGATCGCGGTATCGTTGGCAGCGCACTCTTTATGAGGCCCTCGCACAGATGGTGAGTTGTTAGAAAACCCTCGGTTTTTGTGTAATCCGAGCGAGGAGCACATCCCTTCTGGCCTTCCGCCTTCCTTTCCGAATCCCTTCCGGCTGACGAGCTTCCTTCAACACTCAATAGCGACACAAACGAGCACATCCCGACCCGAGTGTCCCTTCCAGTCTTCAGAGACAGGAAATTGCGGGTATGTGACGATGACGAACTCTTTCGGAATGTATTTATGTATTCATTTGTTTATTTTTCTCATGCATTTCTGTAATACTAGTTGTTTCTCGATTCTTGGGTTTTCTCGGGCGCATTCCATCTAGGTCTGTAATGCCCCCATCTTGACCCCCCAGACCCTGCTCGCTCGGGATTCACTGGGTAATGTTGTTGTTGTATATTGAAATGTACTAATTTATGCATATGTATGTTTAAAATAATTATTATGTCATAAATTATAATATAAGTTTTATCCTAGTGAAGTGTACAATTTTATAGATAATTATGTTATTAGAACATAATTGCAACTTTTCAGAAATATTGGGCTATTTGGGTAAAACCCCACATCTTCTTCTCCAACTCAACCCAAATTATACCCGATTTTCAATGGGTCATATCTTCTTCGAGTACTTCAATACCCTTCAATAATTGGAGGAATTAATTAGCCCTTTTACCATGATTTTGAGTGTAGTTATCAGTTGAGGTTAATGGCATAGTTCAAATTGGATAGAATTTGACCAATTGATGGCGTTCTGACGAGGAGTGGATAAGGGAGGGTGATGTGGGAGAATAAGGACGAGATCCTGTTCAGTTGAATTGGCGATACGATCGAGTAAATTCGATCATACGGTGGAGTTCGGAAGGCTAGATATGTTTTAAGCCCTTAAAAAACAATGGTAAAATCTATATAGTATAGTAACCATATAATATTCAAGTATGTAAGGCCTTTAGAAATAGATTGAAAAGTGGGTATTTTAGATATATTAATGGACATATATATATATAAGATAATTCTAATACATGGATAATATGAGAATAATAATAATAAAAAGTATATGGATGGTTAATTTTTTTTTGGTTGAGTATATGGATGGTTAATTAAGAATTGAACATATTATAGTATGAAATAAAGTACGTGGTCAATATTATGATGAAATTCCATTATAATTATTAAGGTTAATTGAACATTGTATGAGTAGAGTATTAACTTATATATACAACTTGAATGAAGGCTTGGTAAAAGATGTTATGAAATCTATGAAAATCATATAAGATTTTACTAATAACTTTATCAATAAAGTATTTGAAGGGAAAACTATAAATACAAAAGGTTTATTATTGAATTAGAGTTCATAAAGGGTAGAATCTCTAATATTCTCTCATCAAAATAAATTACTAAAATTTATTTTGAATTATTTCTTTTCTGGTCTCATTTGATTATCGAAGATCTATCGTCGTAAACATTTCCTCTGCAATTCAACCGTAGTCAAACATCATATACAAGACAAGTGGTTTACAAGTTGGACAAAAAATTGAAACAAGACTATGACATCCAATATTATTATTACATATGTTGCATATGTGCAAATATCCAACAATATTGTGCGTTAATCATCTATGAATTGAAACTTATAAATACCTTGATCATCTTCAACTCGATTTTGGAGCTATAATGTTTTCCCTAGAAGCGGTGATGTTGACAATATATTCAATCTCCTCTGTGACTTCTCTCATGGAAGGTCGGTTTTGTCTTCGCTCCTCTAAGCATCCCATTGCCAAGAACCCTAGAGCCTTGATGGTATCAAGTTCAAGAGGTGTCGCTTTTTCCTTGAGTATCGGGTCTACAACGTCCATTAACCTCTCATCATCCACCGTCTTCTTCATGTATACAACCAAATTTACGTCGTCCGCCTCCCTGTTGAAGTCCAAGGCCTTCTTGGAGGTTATCAATTCTAGCAAGACGACTCCAAAGCTATAGACATCACTCTTATCGGTCAATTGGTAGTTCTTGTAATAATCGGGGTCTAGGTAGCCCAACGTCCCTTGGGCGCACGTTGAGATGTGGGTCATGTCAGTCTCAACTAGTTTTGATAACCCAAAATCAGACACCTTCAAATATTAATTAAGATGATCAAATATCAAGTCAATGTATATATATGAACCATATATAAAGTGTATGAATCTACGATATACATTTAAGTACCCGAATTGAATGTATGTATTTACTCACCTTAGCGTTAAGCTCATAGTCGAGCAAGATATTGGAAGACTTGACATCCCGATGGTATATGGGGGGCACCGCTGATGAGTGCAAGTAGGCCAAGCCCTCGGCCGTTTGGTGGGCTATCCTCAACCTTTGGGCCCATGTGAGCGGGTACTGGCCGATCTCCAACGCATGCAAGCGTTCAAATAGCGTCCCATTGGGCACGTACTCGTACACTAGGAGCGGGCGTTCCACCTCAACGCAGCACCCGAGGAGACGCACGAGGCTGCGGTGGTTGACCTGGGAGAGGATCATGACCTCGTTAAGCACCTGGTCGGTGCCTTTATCACTTCCCACTTTGGCGCACTTGACGGCGACTATGGAGCCGTCATCCAAGTCACCCTTGTACACTTCTCCAAAACCTCCGACACCCAGTAGGCGGTCCTGGGCAAAGGAGTCGGTTGCACGCTTTATTTCTTTCTCGGTGAACAATTTTGATGTAATGGCACCGCTGGAGCTGAGTATGGATTCGCGTTGGATCTTCCTATGCTCAAGGGACTGTTTGGCATGACGCCGACGTAGGTAGAAGAGGAGGCCTAATGTGGCCGCGACGAGGGTGGCCCCTACTAAAGAAGTGAACCCTGAAGCAATGTGCACTTGATGCGGGTTACACTCCAAACTCTAGGTACGTGCATAGTAGCAAACTAGCCAGATGTATACGTACTCGGTATGAACAAGAGCTTCCCAAAATAGAGGAAGCAAAACAGTTGATGAAATTTACTCAAGTTAAACGTACGCAAGTTAGTTTCGACCAAAATTTTACGCAAGTTAGTTGATGCTACGTCTAATTTACAACAATAGTACAGTATAGAATTAATTTACCTGCTATGATAGGAGCTTTATTTGAGCGTCCACACTTGCCAGGGTGTACACACGTTACATCTGCACCCAGAAACTCACAAATCTCAACACCCATAAAATATTTAAGACAACCTCAACACTCATTAATTGAACAGGCAATTCAACTTGACTTGACACAAGTTTTGAGGTTGTCTGCCAAGTAATAAACAGAAATCAGTAGTGTATTTTCTCGTATTATAGACGGGGTTTTATTAGTAATAATGACCTCCCTTAAATTTTCTCTATTTTTTTTTATTTTGAATGAGAGTGCTTAGAAGAAGCGATAATTTTTTTTTTTATATGTATTAAACTATAATTTTTTATATTAATAATAATAATGACCTCTCTCCAATTTTATCCATTTCTTCTTAATATCGATGCTTAAAATCTATCATTATTATGTTAACTATAGTAAAAGATGGGATCTTGTGTTTTGGTAGAATCAAGTGAAGAAGCGTACGTACTGTGAGCACATAAGCCGTTGACGGAATCCCAGAAGAAGCCGGGCCCACAGAAGCACCTTTTGATCCCAGGAGCAGCAGCCCTACACGTGGCATTCCCACCCAAGCCACGACAATCGGTCTGGGTCGCACAGAGCGGCTCCCGCGGAGGCAACCACTGCAACTCGACGCCAGGCTGGCCCCAGGCCGAAACGGGCCGGGTCGGGTCGAGACCCACAAAGCTGGTGTACGCGTGACAGCGGGTGTCCCGGACCCGGATATGATACGTGGCGAGAGAGCCCCCGCTCTTGAACGCGCAACAGAGCGGCGCGTGGATGCACGGGGCCGCCTCGGGGGTGGCCCGCAGGTACACGTGGCAAAGGCTGTTGGAGCTGCAGTTGAGGTTGCTCCCGAGGAGGTAGTCAGAGCAGTTGAGGTAAATGACGGTGTTGCCCTCCGTTATCTTGAACGGCAGCGCGGGGTCGAGCTCGATTCCCTTGGTGGGGAAATCGGATGTGACGCAGGCGTTGGGGAGGATGTGGGCGGGTTTGATCACCAGCCGTTGGATGGAGGGGGAGATGGACGCGATCGGGTAGGTGTTGTTGGATGAGGGGAAGATGAGTGCGCCCGCGTCGCAGCGGATCTTGTAGGACTGGTCCCCGCAATCCGAGGCCGTGCTCAGGGGGTATGGCACGCTGGAGTTTCCGCAAGGTGGGCAGTGCTTCCATGCGAAACCTCCGCACACTGCGTACGTTAGTATCGCCACCGTTATGGGCACCGACAGCGGAACATTCCGTGGAAAGCCATGACGGCCTAGTGGTCGTCGGGACCTCATTTTTTGCTACATTTCACTATTTCACACCCTCTGGATTGGAATAGTAATAGGAGTCCGGAAAAGTGAAGATCCAGACAGTATCACGTGGGTAGTTGACACAAGATTCCAAATTCCAATCTCTAGGAGTATTATTTACGTTACAAATTTGAAGGGTATGAGCCTAGAAAACTACATATGCCTGCATTGAAGACAACACTGAAACATGGTCCAAAATTCCAAGTAAATAGCATTCGAGATTTGTGTGTACAAGAAAGCTTAAATTAAACACAGCACTACTCATATGCATATACTTATTTTACTCATTTTAATTACTAATTTGCAACTAAGCTAAATATTTACGATTGAAATTAAAAATATATATACCACATGGTATAACTAGGGGTGTTCATGGACGGATATCCGATCCGTTTAGCCTAAACGGATCGGATATTACCGGATTTTTTTTCTCAAAAGTGATATCCGTATCCGGTCCGTTTATCTCGGATCGGATCGGATATCCGGCACGGATATCCGGTTTACCATTTGACATGTAATTTTTTAAAAAAAAATAAATTTAAAACACCAAAATATTACATTACGCTAAGAAAATATATAATTTTATCGGATCGGATCGGATCGGATCACATTCCGCCGGATTTTAGGGGTGAAATTCAATTCCGTATCCGGTCCATTAACCGACTAATTTTCTCGGATCGTATCGGATTCGTATAATTATCCATCGGACTCGGATCGACTCGGACCGGATCAGTCGGATCGTCGTATCGGATTGGCCGGATCGGATATTTTTGAACAGCCCTAGGTATAACTGCTATATATTGTGCCATAGATCAAGGACCCATGTGCTTGACACCTCAGCTCACTAGTTGAGTAGCACTACTACAAAATTTGTCTAATACCTCGTGACATACCCCGGGCGTGTATAATACGGGTTATATTGTATCACTTTAAAAAAGTATAAGGCCTAATACACCGGATTAATAACGCCCGGTGTATATTTACTATATTACGACTATATACAACGGATGGTCAAGGATCCGGGGTATTTGCACGATATAAATACACCGGATCTTACACGCCCGGTGTATTTGGTTCAAACGTCTAATAAATGTCCTGGTTGTTTGTAATCCGGTGTATTTGGGGATTGTAATTCAACCGAACTTAGGCCGGAGCATGGAGTTGAACCCGGATGGATGTGCACTAAGAATAAAACTAGAAAAAGGATATCAACCAGTGGGACACAGCTTGCATTATATATATAATGGAAACCGTAATAGTCTCTTATGAATCGGTGATTGTTGTCCACCGCTGGGTTAGGGTGTACGGGTTGGAACATAGATAAATATAATGTATTTATCTATTTATAAGATTTAAATTTTTTTAGTTTCAATACAAAGATCAAATAAAAAATTTAAATTTATACATTAGCATTAGGTTTTTGGATAATATAACCATGAACTAATAATTGTTTTAACATTTATTTATCTATATAATTATGAAGTTAATAAATATTTTAAATCTACCTATATATCGATATATATGTATATAAGATTTTGATAATTTTGCTTCAAACCAAAGTTGTTTTAAGCCATAATATTATATTTTTGGATAATGATTTAACAATAAAATAAATATTTTTTTTATTACAAACCAAATTTGATAAAAAATCTAAGTTGACATACATTCTTAAACAATGTATATTTATAAAAATTAATGAGAGATTGTATGTCAAACCAAAGATTTGACAAAACTTAAATCCTTTAATATATACACATACAAATAAACATACCTTTTTTTATAATGAATGTCATAACTCATTATACATATCATTTTTATTAATGAATTTCATAACCCATTAGGGAGTTTGTTGGAGAAGACATGGGACCAAGTATAGTATTTGTCTTAACTATTATACATTATTTTTGGTAGTATTTGTCTTATATTTTTGATTAAGTGTATTTTCACCTTGGTGTTACTATAAAATTGGTGAGTTTCTTTTGTATACTTTTCATATGTAAATATGAATAGATTAGAATTTGTATAATTGAAATGTGGATAAACTGGATATATTATTTTTAAAAAATTAATAATGATAGAATAAAATGTTGAACTTGGTGCAATTCTCTAGTCTATACTCTATATTAAAGTCGAAACCCTTCGAGCCTCCACGTTAATTCTGGCCCATATCATTTTAAATTAATTTTAAATCAAATATATTTTAACAATTACAAATCCTTATTCATTTTACAATTAAAAAATTTTCATATGTCTTTATCTAAATATCATATATTAATACATCAAAATAATATTTATAACCACAATCCATCAAAATGATATCTTATAATTATAACCACAATCCATATAAAATCTAACTTCATCATACTTTATTCTATAATGTATATAAATATTAACACATGAATACTTGGCCCGTCAATTCACAATTATGTATTTTATTTATTGCATTCTATGGTTAGATGCTACAACTTATTATATATTTTTTTTGTCTGGGCCTATAAAGTATTAATATCATATCTTTAGCCAGTAGGTATTTTTTACAAATTCTCTTTTAAGTATATGTATATATTAATTCCGTCTTACATAGTAGCTACTACTCCGTATTAGCGAATTTGATTCAACTAAATACTTAAATTTAAATTTGGGAAATTCCTCTTGGTACCCCCGTGGTATCGACTATTCCTCTTGGTGTCCCATGATTTTTTTTTTCCTTTTGGTACCCCTGTAGTTTATAAATATTCCTTTTCGTACCCAAAAGTGTTCACAAATCAATTTTTCATCCAAAATAACCATTTTCCATTTAAAAAAAAGTAGAATAAAACAACTTAATTTATACAATTACTATTTTATTACTACCTATATACAATTAGACTTGAAAAATAAGAAAACAAAAATAAAAAAAAAGAAACAATCTGCTTGTTTGTTTGTACGTGAGGGAGAAAAAAAAAACTATTGGGAGAAATTGTGTATTTTCAATGAAGATCGTTTTTAATTTTTGGGAGAAATTGTGTATTTTCAATGTAGACTGTTTTTATTTTTATTTTTATCCCAAAAGTTTTTAATAATTTTTCTCCCTCACATACAAACAAACAAGTAGATTGTTTTTAATAAATAACTTTATTTTCATCAATGACACAATTTCTCTTGTAAAAACTTATTTACTTTACAAGCAGATTGAAAATTAAAAAAAATCAAGAACTTTGACTTAAAGTTTATTTTCAATGTAGATTTTTGTTATTTTTTTTCTTCCAAAAGTTTTAAATTTTTTTTCTCCGTCACGTACAAAACAAGCAGATTCTTTTTTTTCTTTCTATTTTTCATGTCTACTTGTATGTAGATAGTAATAAAATAGTAATTATATAAATTAAGTTGTTTTATTTACATTTTTTTTATACGGAAAATGATTATTTTGGGTGGAAAATTGATTTGTAAACACTTTTGGGTACGAAAAGGAATATTTATAAACTACAGGGGTACCAAAAGGAAAAAAAAATTCCATGGGACACCAAGAGGAATAGTCGATACCACGGGGGTACCAAGAGGAATTTCCCTTTAAATTTTATATAAAGTTATTCAGAAGAATAGCTTGATATAAAAGCTTCTATTATTTTATTTAATTTGTTTTTATAGGTTTTATTTTAATAATACTATATTTTCACGAGCAAACATTTGTAAGATTATAATTTTTGTATAAGGATTGAATACTCCTAAGATTTATTGAATTTATTTTAATGTTTATGGAAACCGAATTTTAATTATAGATTTATTTGGAGTTGATATATATTTTTCTATATTATTATTCTAATATCGAATTTAGTATATCGTAAGATTAATTAACTATATCTTTAAGGAAAATTTATAGATACAATTTCAATAATATATTCTTTCATATTTTACATACATGTGGATCTACAATCAAAATTAACCAATTCAATTGTTTTAATAAAGATGTGTGATGCGGTCTAATGAGAAGTTGACACGTATCGTGCTAAATATTATTTTTAACCTCCGCTTTAGTATATAGTTATGATTATGATATGATGACTTGCTCCGTTGGAGTAGCTTGTTTATCAAGCACAATTAGTGTATTATGCTAGACCTGTCAAAAGCTGACCCGACCCGACCCGAAAACTTTTAGGGCTTTTAACTCGAAAATTTAGACTCGTGACCCAATTTCAGCCCGACCCAATTCAAACCCGATTCCGTTAGGTTAAACCCGAACCCGTTGGGTCAGACCCGATTCTTTATTGTTTTAAATTATATTACAATATATAAGAATTTATTCTAAAAATTATGTCATATTTTATTATTAAAATATTTAAAGATATTATTTTATTATTATATATTTTTTTAAAATTTTGGTTTAAGAAGTGATACTCTTGACTCGTTGGGTTGACCCGACCCGACCCGAAAACCCGCAATGACCCGACCCACTTTGACCCGTAGCCCAATTGACCGGAACCCGAACTCAACCCGAACCTGAAACGACCCGACCCGACCCGATTGACAGGTATAATTGTGCACCAATTAATTAATGTATGTAAATATTATTATTTTTCAACATATTAAGTATTGAAAATAATATAGTAAAAATTATATGTAGACAAATATCTAAAATAATTTGTGTTATAATATTCATTTATAAATTATATTAATGTGTAATTATATTATTATTATTATTAAATTAATTATAAATTAAATTTGAAACAAAATGATATTATTTTATTTGTGTTTTTATTAAATTCATATTATTTAAAATTTATTCTTAACATCAAATCTCGATTTTGGATTGACAAAATATTATAATGATTTCGGATAAGAAAAGATGATGTCAATATCTAATTGCTAATAATAATATTATGCATTCTTTAATCAATTGAATAATAAAATTATACAAGATACGAGAAATAAGCTAGTTTTAATGTAAAATTTATTTTACGTGCAAAAAAGGAGAATTTATAGCCAATATTATATTGAGTTGTAGTATATTGTCAATTAGGAAACAATACACATATATAAACAATGTAGTTTTTTTTATATGACCCGTAGTTATCAAAATAAAGCTTAATATATTTTGATTGTAAATTGTAATGGCTGAATTTTTACATTATATGTTGGATATACTACATTATTGTTAGGAAATAAATTATACTATCGAAAGCATAATGTTTTAAGCATTGTTTATTAGGAAAATCATGAAACTCAAAAATAGGGACAAGAGGTAATCTGGACCGTTGATTTTAGTTAACATCTGATGGATAAAAAATACAATCCGTGCCAAATACTCATGAACCAATCAAATTCAAAAAGGTAATCCACAACTCTTTTAATCTCAACCGTCAACTAAAACTAAATATTAGATCTTAGCCACAAATTCCTAGGGTTATAGCAAATAAGAAACTACGACATATTCCCACTCCACGCCAATTGAATCTCCTTCCACCCAATTCCACATACTGCTTCCACCGAATACTTCCCTCTTCTTCTTCATCTCTAAGTTAATCAATGTGGCAATCTTCTTATTCATTTGGAGGAATAGGCGGAGGTGGAGGAGGGACGCTAGATCTTGATTCTACGGGAGGCCTATCGCGCTCCTCGACATCGCTTCAGCGACGGCGGCTGCGGAAGTAGAGGAAGACTAAGAAGACGGCGATGGAGCAGGCGGAGAGGGCGACAGTGACGGTGATTAAGGCCGGGGAGACGGGATTCGGGTTGGCGCCGGAGGAGGAGGAGGTGTGTGGAATGGGGAGGGAGACGTTGGCCGTAAAGGAGGCCAATGCGGAGGAGGAGGCGGCATAGGGACAGCGGGGAAGAACGGAGAGTCGCCGGAGACGTTGGGGCTTACCGAAGGTGAAGGAGGAGAAGGTGGAGGGGAGCTCTCCGCCGGGAAGAATGGCTGGTGGAGGATCCGGCAGCGGCCGACACCGGCGTCGGCGTTATTGAATCTTTGTTAAATTAAATTTAATATAGAAGTAGGAGCAATGAAGAAGAAGAATAATAGAAAGCTGATGAGGATCGTTGAGTTTTCTTTCTTCTACTTCTGCTCTCTTTTTCCGTGCTTTATTTTTACTTATTTATTTATTTGTATTTTCTTTTTGTCATACTGTATTTTTCATTCATTATACAGTACTTAGTTCGACTAATGATTGTACATCGCAACTGCATGTAAATTTCATTTTTTTTGCTTAATGGAATAAAATTTAATTTAATTTTGTTTAGTAATTACATTTTACAATCCTAATATAACAAATGCAAAATGTCCAAACAAACAATGTATTTGCAAATTGTTTTTGTCGAAATTGTATTTACAATTTCTTGTTGTGGGATCAATATACCTCGGATTTCAATACCCGACGTATATAACCTAATCAATATATCTCGGACTTCGACAACCAGGGTAAATTTCATTAACTTTATACCTCGGATATCCATAAACGGTGTATTTACATTACTAATACCCCGGATCAAACACAAATCAAATATACCCCGGATAGTGATCCACCCGGTGTATTTGAATTACTAATACACCGGACTTAAACATTAGGGAGAATTTTTAAGGGAAGCATTTACCTCGGACTGGACCCGGTGTATTAGGTTACTAATCAAATACCTCAGCAACCTTTACCCCGGGCATCATCCGGTGTATTTGGCGTGAAACGCCCGGGGTATTTAAATCATTTTGTAGTAGTGTAGTCTCGGATTCGAGACTCTAGCGACGGTTTGCCCTATGTGTTTAGAGCTGCTTAGTTGTAACACCCCGTCTTTCTGACAAGGCGTTACTCAGTAGTAGACCTCACGAGGCACTACCAAGCTAGCTTGACAACTGAACAACTGGATCTTGCAACGCGGGCACGGCGAGAAAACAAGAAAACATCTAACTCGTACGAGAAAAGAAATAAAGTTTATAGTTTACAACTCAAGACGTTATGAACTGAATCCCAAAAACAATACCAGAACAACTTTTAACAACAACTCAGCTAACCACAACTCCAAGCCCAATAGCCTATCCAACTCATAATCACTCAACAATGCCAGAAACAAACATTAGAACTAGCTAAAGAACAACCTCAAAATCCCACTACTGTGACACGTTACTGCACTGCACCGCCACTTCGCCGAGGCTCGATCACGACATCCTGATTACCTGAACTGAAAAAAAAATAGTGTCCCCGAAGGGTCAGCTACTACCCTAACAAGCTAGACTAAGCACAGTAACCACAGGACGTTTCAAAAACAGTTTTGATTCTAAGGTCAGCAAACAAAAGTCCACAATCACACACATAACTCTAATCCAATCCTAGGTCCAGTTAGTCACACACATTCAATTTACTATCATAATCACAATTTCAAGTCCTCTTACGCACGCATTCACAAAGCCACACATTTCCACACATATACCAACCTGCTTTCTCACACGACCATCTCAACACAACCATCCATCTCAACACAACCGTTCATCACAACTCAACATACACTTCTTCACTTACACGCCCATACTCACACATACATATACCTCCACTCACTGTCCTAGTGAGGGCGGAGCTACAACTTTCGTTGCACTCCTAACCGGCAATGCAACCCTTCTACATCATTGCACCCCGATTGGACATACAACCCTTCTCCACCATTGCACGTCCCCAGTCGATGCAACCCTTCATCTCCATTGCACCCGGGATTTCCTTTACATATAATTTTTAGCTTCCTTGAAGCCTCCGTAACACTGAAGTACACTCAACCACATTTTCAACCATGATACATAGAGAAAAAACGTTGCACACAATATCACACCATAGCAAAGATCATTCATAAAAACAATCTATCGGGACTAGTTCCCAAAACCAATCCTACAATCACAGCACACAGCCTAATGAGGTAGAATAGAACTGAGCAAGTCAAAAATCGACTTACCTGAAAAGCGACAAGTCCAAAATATTTTCCAAAAAGATCCACAAGAATTGCTCCGAGCTCCGACTTTCAAACCAAACCCGAAACCGAACTCAAACCCGACTAGACCAACTTGCCCACTACTTAATTATTCTTCTCTCGATTAGTGCCTAATTCTACTTGTGCCCATCGAACTCTTCTACAAAACCCATTCTCTAATTTGGTCAACTGTTGACCCTCTTTAGGTTCCCACTCCACTCTTCAATTTAGGAGACCCACATCTTCACACCAATTTCCTTCCTTTTTTTTTTTTTTTTTTTTGAAAAGGTAAAAATTCGGAGTACCAAATAAATTTGGTAACCCGAGAGGCCGTAAGACGGCAGCCGTGAACGGCGAGGAAACTCAAGAGAGCCACAAACGGCAAGCAAGATGGACGAAATAAAGTACAAATCTTCTAAAAGAAGGAGCAGAGGGAGTTTGGAATCGGGGTGAGTAAAACACTAAAATAGTGCCGCCGGCATCAAGTCGACCCATCCTGGGGTGTGCGAATGGACAGCTGACGTTCCCTCCACCGAGATGAAAGATCTTCAGAAGTCTCTGAGCACCAAGCGACTTGGCCTAGACAAACTCGGTTCGAAAAATTCCAAACAAAACTCCGACTCTTCGAAAATTTATACATGGTGGAGCACAAACCATCCTACAAATCACTTTTGGTTCCATATGAGTTGGTCCAAGTTTTTTACTTCTTTCCTTTTTTAAAATAAGAGACTTCACAGAGATGGTTGAAAACCCACCCCTACGCACCAGCCAAAACCAATAATTACTTAAAGTATTATCAGTATATAGCCAATGCTCAAAAGAGGCCTTTTGATCTAGCAAATTTTCTTTAGGAATTTTGTACCAACAAGAGGCCTTTTGATCTAGCAAATGTTCTCTAGGAATTTTGTACCAACAAGCAGATATTACAGTAGGTGGCTTCACAAGCAGAGGCCTTTTGTCAATGTTTATGCGCAATAGAAGTAAATGACTGAAAATGACCATCACAGTAGAGATACACAATACAACATTCTGGTTATACTAGATTCATCATCATAACCCCTTGGATCAAATACAGAGTTTTGCCATACATCATACATAATCAAGTATCTAACAGAGGGCTTTTCTCTAAGGAGACAAAACTCCAAATTCCTAAGAAAATTGAACACATACATATCCAAATCAGGTTTAAGCTTATCATAGCTTTTCCCCTTTCTTGTTTCAACAGAACTATCAAGCACCACCATTTCGGGTCTCCTCAACCAAGGTGTACTCTTGTTCAGATTGTTCAATTGAGAGTTGTTCAGAGGATGGTTCCATGAAGAGTTGTTCAAGATAACGTTTCTTCTCAAGATGAACCATATGGATTAGGGTAAGTACAAAGAAGACTCTGATAAGTGAGTAACCGGGGGTTTAGTTTATAGATAATTTTCAAACACTCAAATAATTTACCATAGCATTGAATAGAGAACCAGTAAGAGGAAACGAGAAACCTGATTTGAATGGGATTGATCGAGAAGACCGCCCCCATCCCGGAGATGGCGTTGGAGACACCCTTTGTGCCATCCTCGAGTCCGGCGAACCCAACCTGATGCTCCCGAGCAACCTGATTTTTTGCTCCTGGACTTCCCCCAATTCTCGGGCTTCCACAGTAATTTACCTGCCCGAAACATGATGTTGTGCACGCATTCGATCTTCCCTTGTACGAATCTTGACTCTGTCTTTGATGTTCCCTCTTTTGCCTCTGCTTTGTTTTGATTTGAATCGTCGATCGAAAAGTTTTAGGGTTTTCGAAACTATTCTCAACCCTTGAAATTGGGGGGCCAATCAACCCCATTGACCAACTAATTTGAAGCAGAAGTTTTTTGTAGATGATTTGGAGAAGAAGGAAGAGTGTTTGAGGGATGATTTTCTCACAAATTCGGGGTCTAGGGTTCTTGTTTTGTTTGGGTTGTTCAAACTCCATTTTAGAGAGAGGAAGGAGCAAGGGGTCGGGGGACCCCACACCAATTTCCTTCCTTTTACTTTGTGGCCAGCTCACCCTTGTTTTGTTTTTGATTAATTAAGCCCCACTTTACTTCTGATTCCACCTTGACTTTGACTAATCAACCCACCATTTCCAACTTTCAGCCCATAACTCCCTTTGCTCGATCCCCTTCATATTACCTTCTTCCATTACACACATACCGAATTGCCCAATTTGCCGATCTGCCGACCCACGCCCCACACTCGCCGGAGGCCATTCCTCATCGGCTACACACTTCTCCGGCTTGCTCCCGTTTCCGCCTCACTCCCGAATCTGGAACCCACCTTCACCGGCCTCCTCGGCCCCGGATCTGCAGACGCCGGCCCTTCCCGGTCGACTCTCGCCCAGCCCTCGTCCGCCTCTGTCTCACGCCGCTCTGCCCAGAAGCCCTCGACCAACGACGCCCGAGCTCGACCCGCCCAAACCCTCTTCGATCCCTCACCAGATCCCGACACCAGCGACCCGCTCTCACTTCACCCCTGCTGAGGCCCGTCGACACCGGCGTCAAGCCACAGCCTTGACTACGCCCTCGATAAACTCCCGACTCCGACTCACACCCACCCGACTTGGCCAGAACCCGCCTTCGCCCGAGACCCGATCGGAACAAAACAGAACTACCAACTTGAACGGGCTTACCGGCGACCACCGAAACGGAGGAAAGCAATTCAATCTCCGGCGGGCCTCCTTTGTGGCTCCGGATGAGGATGACGATCGTTCCACCAAGACAGCTGCTCATAATCGATAAGACGATAACTTCCCAAAACTTACCTTTGAGGCAAACGAAGTCGGCTATTCAAGTCGGCTTCAATTTCCACTTTCAATCCCATTTTCCTCGTAATTGCAAATCTTGCCCATAAACTATAATTAATTAACTTCACCTTAAAAACTTTCCACTTAACAGAGTAGCAACACTCGGAGTCACTTATGGGTCCAGAAACGAAACCGGATAGAACCGAATATTACATTAGTAGTACTTGTGGCAATTCTAATTCCTTTCAATATAAAAAAAATAGATCAAGGACCCATCGGCCGGAATAGAATAAAAGCCTCCAACACAACCCATCAAAGTTATACGAACTACCCATCATGTAGTAAGAAAAATAAGGATTGTGATTCTAGTGTTTTTTTTTATAAGGAAAGAAATTATGTTAGACCCAACAAACGGGTGCTATCCTAGAACATCCTTGCGGATGAGGTCACAAAGGACCGGATCGGACTCTAGCGAATGAGAAGTGGCACGTCTGAACGAGTCAGCAACGTAGTCAGCAACCAAATTGGCCTCTCTGAAGACATGGGCAATGTGTGCCAACTTCGGAACTGTCTGAGTAACAACTAAATGTCCGCACGAATGAGCTCCACCTCCCAAGGGTAGCTCCAATCACCCAACACTGCATGGACAATCTGCAGGTTGTCACCTTCAATGAGCATGTGCAGTGGGGGAAGTTAAGCCACAATGAAGAGTTTCGAGGATCCCCTACCGAAGAGCCAGAGCTTCAGACTACAATACAGACCGTTTTCCGAGAAAGAATAAAAGCCTAAACTACCCATTATGTACTAAGGAAATAAGGGTTGTGATTCTAGTGTTTATTATGCTAATGAGAAAAGGGTTTTAAAATTCTAATATCAACTACCGAATCAAATAAAACAAAGCAAATTAAGATCATATAAGCATATATCATGAAGATGTCCAAATAATTTATATCCATTGTAAACTAAATTTTGATCCTTGATTATCAACATTTCAATTGCACCTTAATTAATCAATCTATTACGAAACTATATACTACTACAAAAGAGCTTAAATACCCGGGAGTTCCCTTACAAATTAATACACCGAACCACATTTGGTGTAAAGGTTGCGGGGGTATTTGGTGAGTAACAAATACATCGGAGTGGATCCGGATTATATACTATCCCTGATTTCTTTCTTTAAGATTTATATGTGGTATATCAGAATCGCAAATATCCCGGGCCTTGGTAGTTTTTTATCCAAGGTATATAAGAATATACTTTATTCGGGTTATTTGATAATATGATACACCGGTTGCTAAAGCTAAAAGCATAATATATGTGGTATGTACATCGGGTATGGAAGTCCAAGGTATAATATGCGAGGTATATACACCAGGTTATTATAATCCGTGACATATATTGAAGGATATATACACCGGAGCTTGTAGTCCATGTTATAAAGTGTTACATATATACATTGGTCTTGATAACCCGCAGTATAATTGATTAGATATATAAACCGGTAATAATAGCCGAGTTTAATGTCCTAGTTAATTGCTTTAGGTATATGCATAATATAACTGCATTGATAATCTCGATCAATTGCATCAATTCATGGATCCATGATGTAATTGACACTGAAATGAAAGCATAATTCTATTCATTAATTTTAAAAATCATAATAATTATAATTTGAAACAAAAAGACATTTCCATTAATATTGTCACTCCTAAAAAGCATATCCATCAATAATTTAGAACAACCAAAATATAAACCCCATTAGAATCACCAAGGATCTAAAATATGTCCATCCTAATGTCTTGTAGCCTTATGTCCATCAGCGTTTGTATACTGTATGATAAAAAAGAATCCTGGTTCCATGTTCTGCAAAAAGGAAAATACAAGTAACCTCAAAGCACAAAAGTTCAAGGAGTGATTATAAAATGACCAATGAGAAAAATAAACCGGGCATGCCAATGATTAAATTAACCCAAAAATCACACGGCAATTTTTCTAGTGAAAGCGAGTTTAAACTAACTCTAATAAAAATTGGCCTCACTCCAAAACTGGTTGACAACAGATGAGAACTCACAAAAAGCCACGTCGCGAGATACCGTAATTGATTCAAGTTCTCTTTTGTTTTTTTGAGCAAGCAACTGATTCAAGTTCTGCACATAACTATGACACCCCTTTATATATTTAGCAACAGCATTACTATAATGTATGGTCCATGGCTACTATGCCCACCTGCCACTTTTTATCCTGAAATGAACCTACCGATCGTACGTTTCCATGTTTAATTTGCACGCTAAACATATATATGTATTTGTCTTAATTCCTTGTGCAGTTGTGCCTGCGTTGTGTCGATTAATTACTTCTTTTAGTTTTCCAGAATTTGAACCGTGATCTTGTTGAAGTATCAAAAAGTTTCAAAAGTTGTCATTGTTAATCATCGCTTAGAGTACACACTGATTAGTTTGCACTTAGCACGACATAAAACTAATTAAGAACATAAACTTAGGGTTTTTTTTGGGTCCATACAATAACAATAACAGGGTCATTTTCAAGCACCCTAACAATATTCAAACTCAAACATAGCTATTCCATTGCCACACATAATAATAAACTAGAGTCCGATATCTTCTAGTCTAGTAAGAGAATTCAAATAATGCTTAAAATCCCTAAAACAGTAATTAGGGTTCCGATTAGGGTAACACTTGCAAAGAGTGAGCTGGATCCGGAATCCTGACAATTGGCATCTGTTTGAGTGCCTCCTTCTGTAGCATTTGTACAGCCATGATTCTTTTGATGCCCCCCAAGACCTCGGGGGCCCCCATAACGCGGAGAGCCACGGCCGCCACCATATCTTGGAGAGCTGCCACGACCGCCGCCATAACCATGAGATCCACCACCTAGACTGCCACCTCGACCACCGCCACCTCCACCAAGCTTAGATCCAATCAACGTCGTATGTGTTGTGTTTTCCCTCCTTATGGGGGAAGAACCCAAATGGGTTTTGTTTGCCTTTATGGGCTTTATTCTAGTGGCCCATTTAGAAGAGGTATATAAGCACACTTTTGTGTCTTGTAAACCTAAGAGAAGAGAGAGAATTTCCTAGCCACCAAAAAAAAGGAGAGCTAGAGAGAAAGGTGAGTGTAGAGATTTGAGAGTCTCCACCATTGAAGAAGAGAGAGCTCAAGACAAGAAGAGAGATTGAAGACGGTTTCCCGTAGGATTTCATCTCCTTGTACCGTTCTTGTGCATTTCCTCTTTGTATTCCAAGGTAAGACCTTGATGAACTTGTATTCCTCTAGTCTTAGCTAGAGAAGAGGATTCCCACTTGTAATCTTTGGTTGATAGTGGAAGATTTGGTACCGAGAGTGTACTCGTGGTTTTTCCCCACATCGGGGTTTTCCACGTAAAAATTGCTTGTGTGTTGCTCTGCTGATTTACTTTCGGTATTTGCTTTGAGTTGCTTGGTTGAGTTTTCTGCTTGTGGTTGTGTGCTCTCTGGAAAACTAGCTTAGTCTGTCGACGATCCTATTTCCGCAACAACAGAGTGGTATCAGAGCATTTGGTTCCGATGGATGATAAAGTCAGTTTTCAAGGAATGATTGTGTTGAACTCTAGCAACTATTCTGACTGGAAGATAAAGATGGAAGATCTGTTGTTTGTGAAAGATCTGTATGAGCCAGTCATGAAGAAAGAAATACCGACGGGAGTCATTGAGTCAGAATGGAAGATTTTGAACCGGAAAGCTGTCGCGACAATACGACAGTTTGTGGATATTAGTATACTTCAGCATGTTGCCAATGACACGAATGCTTATGAGATGTGGCATAAGTTGGCTGAGATGTATGAGCGGAAGAGTGCTCTAAACAAGGCGTCATTGATGAGAAAGCTTGTGAGGTTGAAGTATAAGGATGGTGAGAGCATCGTAGTTCACACAAGTACATTCATGGGTTTGATAAATCAGTTGGCCTCAGCGAAGATGCAACTTGATGATGAGCTGCAGGCCTTGTTGCTACTTTCCTCGTTGCCGGATAGTTGGGAAACACTTGTAGTGTCACTGAGCAACTCGAGCCCGGAGGGCAAGTTGTCTATGGAGGCGGTGAAGGTGAGCCTCTTGAATGAAGAGACTAGAAGAAAGGAGATGGGTTCCTCCTTGCAATCTCAGTCTGAAGCAAATGTGGCACAAGATTCCAACAAAAGTAGAGGAAGAAGTAAGCAAAGAGGATCTCAAAATCGGGACAAATCCCAAGGGAGATCGAAGTCCAGAAACAAGTACACTTGTTATTACTGTGAGAAGCCTGGGCACATGAAAAAGAATTGCCGAAAGTTCAAGCATGATCAAGGCAAAGAAAAAGGTGAAAAGACGGAGACATCAAAGAAAACCCCTGAGGAAAAGGATACCACCGCCATTGCAACTAGTGAAGAAGATTTGTTTTTCATCGGTGATCAAGGTTGCCTGAACCTTGCAAGTGATGAGTCGACTTGGGTGATTGATTCTGGTGCATCGTATCACTTAACTCCACGCAAAGAGTACTTCTCGTCCTACACTTCTGGTGATTATGGCTATGTGAGGATGGGAAATGATGGCTCATGCAAGATTGTTGGCATGGGTAATATTTGTTTGATGACCTCCACCGGTTGCAAGTTGATGTTGAGAGATGTTCGTCATGTTCCTGATGTCAGACTGAATCTGATATCTGCTGGTAGGCTTGACGACGAGGGCTATCAAAGTGGCCTCAAAGGTGGTAAATGGAAAGTCTCAAAGGGAAGTTTGATTGTTGCCCGAGCAGAGAAACAGAATTCCTTGTATGTGATGCAAGCTAAGGTTTGCAGAGATGAAGCCAACGTGGCCGCTGACTCAGATGGAGAATTGTGGCACCAGAGACTTGCGCACATGAGCGAGAGAGGATTACAGATGCTTGCCAGGAATGGTATGCTTCCTAACTTCAAAGGAAGCTCCTCCGACAAAACAGGTATGACTCTGAAACCCTGTGTTGATTGCTTAGCTGGAAAGCAAAACAGAGCATTTTTTCATTCTCGTCCTCCATCTAGAAAAAGACATGCATTAGAACTTGTTCATACTGATGTTTGTTCTATGGATGCTAAGTCACACAGGGGTGCACAATATTTTGTCACTTTTATTGATGATTATTCCAGAAAAGTGTGGGCTTTTGTGTTGAAAAGCAAAGATCAGGTGTTGTCAGTGTTCAAGGAGTTCCATGTCAGAGCTGAAAGAGAATCTGGACAGAAGCTGAAGTCTGTCAGATCAGATAACGGGGGTGAATACATAGGTCCTTTTGCAGAGTATTGCAAGAGTCAAGGAATCAAGCTTGAGAAGACAGTGCCAAAGACACCTCAGTTGAATGGGCTTGCAGAAAGGATGAACAGAACAATTACAGAAAGAGTGAGAAGCATGTTGTCGCACGCTAAGCTGCCAAAGTCCTACTGGGCGGAGGCAATGTTGACAGCTGTATACCTCATCAATCGTTCTCCTTCAGTTCCTCTTGATGGTGATGTTCCTCAGAGAGCGTGGACAGGAAAAGAGGTTTCGTACAAGCATTTGAGAGTGTTTGGGTGTTTGGCATATGTTCACATCGGTAGAGATCAGAGGTCCAAGCTTGATAGCAAGACAAAGCCGTGCATCTTCCTAGGGTACTCAGAGGATGAGTTTGGTTACAGATTGTGGGATCTCAAAGACAAGAAAGTTGTCAGAAGCAGAGATGTGGTCTTCATGGAAGACAAGACTATTGAGGACTGGAAGCAACCTGGAGTGTCGTCCTCGACTACCGTCTCTGACAGTATTCCTATTTTTCCTGATGTTGTGCACAGAACTACAATTCAGAATGAGCAGGAAGACACGCAAGAAGATGGTGGAAATGTTGATGATGTTGGTGATGTAGATCCACCACACGAGCCACCAGAAAATGATGAAACTCAAGCTCCAGAGCTCCTAGAAGAGCCAGTTGTTGAGTTGAGGAGATCCACCAGAGTAAGACAATCTTCCTCAAGATATCCGGTCAATGAATATGTGTTGCTGACTGATGAAGGAGAGCCAGAGGGCTATGAGGAAGCGATGTCAGATGCGCATAAGACGGAGTGGCAAAGTGCAATGCAAGATGAGATGAATTCCTTGCATGAGAATCACACCTATGATTTGGTGAAGTTGCCTAAGGGCAAGAGAGCTTTGAAGAACAAATGGGTCTTCAAGTTAAAAACTGGAGAAGTTGGGACACCACCCAGATACAAAGCCAGAATTGTTGTGAAGGGCTTCCAACAGAAAAAGGGTGTCGACTTTGATGAGATTTTCTCTCCAGTTGTAAAGATGTCATCTATCCGGGTTGTTCTTGGTTTAGCTGCGAGCATGGACTTAGAGATTGAGCAGCTTGACGTGAAAACTGCTTTTCTCCATGGTGATCTGAAAGAGGAGATTTATATGGAGCAACCTGAAGGCTTCAAGGAGAAAGGAAGCGAAAAGCTAGTTTGTCGATTGAGAAAGAGCTTGTATGGCTTGAAGCAAGCCCCTCGACAATGGTACAAGAAGTTTGAGTCCTTCATGATGGACCATGCATTCCACAAGACACAAGCCGATCATTGTGTGTTTGTGAAGAACTATTCTGAGGGGGATTTTCTCATTCTATTGTTGTATGTGGATGATATGTTGATTGTTGGTCGTGATGTCAAGAAGATTGACAGTCTGAAGAAAGCACTGAGCAAGTCCTTTGCAATGAAGGACCTTGGCCCGGCGAAACAGATTTTGGGCATGCATATCACCCGTGATAGGAAGAGTCAGAGACTATGGCTATCTCAAGAGAGATATGTGGAAAAGGTGTTGCAGAGGTTTAACATGGACAAGGCTAAGCCCATAAGTTCTCCACTTGTTGGTAACATGAAGTTGAGCTCAGATCAGTGTCCCAGAAGTGAGAAGGAGAAAGCTGAGATGAAAAACGTGCCTTATGCTTCAGCCGTGGGTAGTCTGATGTACGCCATGGTTTGTACAAGGCCAGATATTGCTTTCGCAGTCGGGGTGGTTAGCAGATTCATGAGCAACCCTGGAAAGGAGCATTGGGCTGCAGTAAAGTGGATTCTCAAGTATCTCAAAGGTACTTCCAGAGTGTGTCTCTGTTTTGGCTCCGGAAAACCAGAACTTGATGGTTTTACAGATGCTGACATGTCAGGTGATGTAGACTCTAGCCGTTCTACGTCAGGATACCTATTCACTTTGTCAGGGGGAGCCGTGTCATGGCAGTCAAGACTTCAGAAATGTGTAGCTTTGTCAACTACAGAAGCTGAGTATATGGCTGCAGTTGAAGCTGGCAAGGAGTTGATCTGGTTGAGAGATTTCCTTGAAGAGTTGGGAGTAGAACAAGAAAAGTTCCCTCTTCATTGTGATAATCAGAGTGCCATTCAACTTGCCAAGAATGCCGCCTATCATTCTCGAACCAAGCATATACGGAGGAGGTATCATTGGTTGCGAGAAAGAGTAGAAGACAATGACTTTGAGCTGAAGAAGATCCACACCAACAATAATGGATCAGATATGCTGACGAAGACCTTGCCTAAGGAGAAGATGTTGTCGTGTCGCTTGAAAGCGGGCTTAGTCGAGCCCCCCATTACGGAGTGAAGGGGGAGTTATGTTGTGTTTTCCCTCCTTATGGGGGAAGAACCCAAATGGGTTTTGTTTGCCTTTATGGGCTTTATTCTAGTGGCCCATTTAGAAGAGGTATATAAGCACACTTTTGTGTCTTGTAAACCTAAGAGAAGAGAGAGAATTTCCTAGCCACCAAAAAAAAGGAGAGCTAGAGAGAAAGGTGAGTGTAGAGATTTGAGAGTCTCCACCATTGAAGAAGAGAGAGCTCAAGACAAGAAGAGAGATTGAAGACGGTTTCCCGTAGGATTTCATCTCCTTGTACAGTTCTTGTGCATTTCCTCTTTGTATTCCAAGGTAAGACCTTGATGAACTTGTATTCCTCTAGTCTTAGCTAGAGAAGAGGATTCCCACTTGTAATCTTTGGTTGATAGTGGAAGATTTGGTACCGAGAGTGTACTCGTGGTTTTTCCCCACATCGGGGTTTTCCACGTAAAAATTGCTTGTGTGTTGCTCTGCTGATTTACTTTCGGTATTTGCTTTGAGTTGCTTGGTTGAGTTTTCTGCTTGTGGTTGTGTGCTCTCTGGAAAACTAGCTTAGTCTGTCGACGATCCTATTTCCGCAACAACAGTATGCAAACCCGCCATTGTATGATTAATTGATGAGTTCTCTAGACCTCCTGTAAATTGATTACAAGTACATATATGAACAAATTACCTACCATTTTCTTGGAAGCGTTATAAATAATACTATGTAGTACAAATACCGTTACATAAAGTGATTTTATGAAACTTTTTAAATTTTTTTTTTGGTTGAGTGCACTGTCCACGAGAGTCGAACCGATGACCTCTGGGTACTACCTTTAGAGGCTTAACCGTTTTGACTAAATGCCCGAAGGCATGAAACTTTTTAATATAATTAACCTGATTGTACCTCTAAGTTGATGAGTTTAATTTGTAGCATGGATGGTTTAGAAAATACTTGATATTTTAATATTAAATATATATATATATATGATTTAGTAGAGCATTTATTTACAATAAAAAAAGTTAAATTACAGACATATATAATTTACAGTCGATCAGTGTTCATATTCTATCTCAAACTACACATCTGGCCGGTGAAAAGAAAATTTGAAGAATACTTATAGCGTACTCCAATCAAAAAATGAATATGTTAAGATAACTAAAGTTTAATTTATTCAAGGAATTTATCTTTCGTACAAACAAGGGCTTAGCTTTAAAACCCTCAACATGAAACTAGCCAAGGCTTGGGCCAAATCTTACATATAACACAAGCAAAAGTGCGGTAAAATGCTTGTAACAAGAGTGAATATTATACCTAGAGAGGAAGCGGATATCCGAGTATGGATAGTACTAGTATGCTCTTCATGATCCGCAGCTTGAAGAAAACCCACTTGCAACGAACAATGTAAAAGAACCACCGCTACAAAAATCATCCATTTCTTCATCTTCTTCTTCCTTCTAATGTTTTCTCTCTTTCTGAATGAAACCCATCCGCCATTTGTAGCCCTAAGTTTTACTTTTCTTTTTGAAATTATGGAGCGTGTAATAACTAAGTTTGTAAGGTACTAATGTGTACACTTATCTTTTTAGTTTCCTCTGCAGGTTGCTTGTTTCTTGAAACCATTTTCCATTTCTATGTATAGTGTTTTGACGGTCAAAGGTACATACATATGTTGCACAAACTGTGATTTAAATGGCTTATTATAGTATTTATTTGCCTATTTTGGATGGTACACAGGTAAAGATGATAGCAAGAAGGATTGAAGAAATTAGTAAGTGGGCCCCAAATTAGTGGTCCAATATGAACTCTCAATTTCTTTTCTTACGAGGTATCAGATTTCCAATTTTTCACTGGCGTTTTGTACACCGAATGAGCCTGTCTGAAGCTGTTGGGCTTTTTAATTACTGGCCCAAATTGGAGAGGAGCTTTTTGTTAAAATAGCAACGTTAAGGTATTTTTGGTCGTTACAACAACAATACACACACGATCATTATCGAACTCTAATGATCAAACATAGTTATTAATGCTAACAACAGCAGTAATTAGAATTAAAATTAGGTTAAGGCTTGCAAAGATTGTGTTGGATCCGGAATGCTGACAATGGGCGGCTGTTCCATTGCCTCTTTTTCTACAAGCATGAGTTCTATGGAACCCCCAAAGGCCGACACGAGTGCCCCCGAAACCCCGATAGCCACCGACACGAGTGCCGCCACCACGCCCACGTACAATCATCGTCCTCTTCACAACCACCATTGTATGGTTAATAGATGTATTTTGTGGACCTCCTGTAAATTAATTAGTTGTGCATGCCATACTATGTAATATGAATAGACGTCCATGCATATAACCAAACAATTGATACAAAAAATTACAATTTTCTATAGAAGTGTTACATTGAATGTGAAGTATTATTTGTTCCGTAGAGTATTTTTATGTGACTTTTGTTTTAATCTCTTACGCTTAAATTTGATGAGTTTGTAGCATGTGGTTTATAAATACTTGCTACCTATTCAAAAATATGATTTATTAGTATAATATTTATTTACAATTAAAATTAAAACATGATTTAATAGTAATGTCTATGCATTCATGGGAGTTACTTGTTGGGAAACAAAACCAATACAAAACTATCTCACATCTGAAGTTGGGACACAAACTTGCCTAGTATATAAGACGGTGGGCTACTCCTCCTATTGCCAATTGGTTTTAGGATGGAATCCCACCGGGCTTGTATCTGGGCCACTCACACGTCTAATATTACTCGTGAAAAACAGGAATACAATAAATTTAATAGTCCATCGTAGTGAAATATGGTAACAATATTTTACTCTATGAAAATAAAACACTCATTTATTTGGTCGAAAAATAAAACACTCATTTTACTCATGCATGAAAATGGTAATAATATGCTAGAATGTTATAGATTGATCCCGGCCTTGTGGAGTTGTGGCATGGTGAAGTATGGTAAAAACATTAAATTTTACTCGCGGATGTTTTGTTCGTACAAACAAGTAAGCTAGCTTAACTTTAAACCTTTCAACCAAAAAAAAAAGCTTAACTCTAAAGTCTAAACCCTCAAAATAAAACTAACCAAGGCTTGTGCCAAAGTTCTACTATAGATTCAAAAGGCTTTTAAGTGTAGTAAAAATTTTCTAATTGGAGTAAATATATACCTGGAGAGGAATCGGATAACCGACTATCGAAGGAAAGATTATTTGTATGTTCTTCAGGATCCGCAGCAAGGAGAAGACCCACTTGCAAGCAACAATGTACAAGAACCACCACCATTAAAATCATCCATTTCTTCTTCATCTTCTTCTTTCTTCCTTAAATTTCTGTTCTTTCAGAATTTTTGAGCTATATAGTTATGTTCTTTATAGGAAGGACAACCATCCATTGAATGTGCGTGTATTCATTGTGTACACATATTTTTAGTTTCCTTGAAGCCATTCCATATCTTGTTTCTTTGCTAGTTCAATTCTATACGTACATATGATATGTTTCAAAAGCTATAGTATTTATTTGCCTATGTTGGATGGTAAATGGTAAAGATGTTAGCGAGTAGGATTTGGAGAAATTAGTAAACGGAAAGTGATTTCTGCCTATGATTCCACCACGAAGACGTTGTGATTTTGTGGGGGACGTTGAACCTTACTCCTGCAGTGGGATGTTGGAGATATTTTATTGTATCCCATAACGCCGATGTGGGCTACAAATAACTAACATATGGGGATGGAAACAAGGTGGGTTTGGGGCGAGCAGGCACAGGGCCTCGAAAATAATGGTTCTATATTTTTTAAATGTCCATATTTAATTTTTATACTATATAAATAGGTAAAGTGTAATGCTTTTTTATAATCGATCTATAAGTAGTTTGCACTGTTATTTTACAAAATATGCAATTTTATATGAATATTTTATCTTTTAGTAGAGCCCTTTTATGATTTTGAAACGGGTCCTCCAGAAACCATTGGCCAACCCCGGGGGTAATTAAGGTTGAGTATCGGTTCAAAACCGAACGAAATCGACAAAAACTGAACCGAACTGAAAACCAATGTTGGGAATATGTTGAACCAAAAACCGAACTGAAATACGTCAGTTCGGTTCGGTTTTTGTCGGTTTAGTTTAGGTTAAAACCGAAAAATTGCAGGTTTGCCCATTACTGATTGAACCTAAAAAAATGAAAGTCTTAAACCGAAAACACCGAAGTCGATTCTCTACTTCTGTCAACACTATAGCAAAAAACCAAAACCAGTGCAAAAAAAAAACAATTAAACAACTTGTGCAGCTGTTCAGCAGACAACAATTGACTACTTGAGCAATCCAAACATTAGCAAAGTTGCCAAAGTAGGCTAATTAGCAAAATAAATCAACATCAAGCACTAACTGGTCCAACTCATCTAATGTCACTGTCCAACAAAAGTTCAACAATTGAGAGAATAATAAAGTTCCACAACATAACAGAAATGCAAAAACAACCAGCAAAGTGCAATTGTGACGGATTATAGAAGAGTGCTTTAGTTCCAACTTCCAACGTCCAACCTTCCAAGCGTCCAAGTTCATGACATTGTTGTTGTAGATATAGAGTTTTGTACATCTATAGAGAATAGACAACATGACATTATTTTTTAAATAATGTCAAATTTGAAATAAAATAATTTACAATAAGAATAAAGACAAGAATGGAAGTTCACCTTCAACCACTTTCTCTGATTCATGAAAAAGTTCTACTACGTCATCATATACATGTTCATGAGATCTTCCAGAAGTACGAATCCAGTCTTGAGTGCAAATTAGAGCTTCAACTATCTATTTGAAAAAAAAACCTAAAAACAAATTGCCACAATAAAAAATCAGAACTAAAAAATATTGAAAATGTAAAGTTATCTCACCTTAGGAGATAAGGAGCTTTAGAATTGATCAAGAGTATGCCCTCCCGTGCTAAAGGCGGATTCTGATAGCAATGTAGAGACCGGAATGGCTAATACGTACATCGCGAGCCAACCGTGCAAGAATTGGGAATCTATTCCCATTGAATTTCCACCAAACCAATGCATCACTATCTCGACACCTTAGCTTATGAAAGTATCGATCAAATTCATTTGTGAATAATGCACCATCAGATTCGTTCAGTTTGTCCAATTTAGAAGTCACATTTCTTAAAAGACCAATTTGCCCTCCAAGATTCGTCCCTTCAGATTGAGCCCACATGCTACTCATTTGCCTTGGAGAGGATTTCGGAATATGAATTTTGATATAATCCTCAAATATTGATTTTGTAGCATTCTTCACAAATGTAGCTAACTCTTCTCCTTCCCCATCACCATAAGTCTCTTTCAATGTCAGCTTTAAACCTTCGAACTTATACTTACGATCAAGAATAATAGCCACAAACATGAACATATTCATCTTCTCTGATTTCCCCCAATACTTCTCACATTTCTCTTTCATAGGGATTCCAATTGAGCGACAAATCAAATCATTACTTTCAGCCCATTTCTTCAACAATACAATAATCTCACCGATGTATATATAAAAACACATTACTCATAGTCACAAACGATGAACATGATACCATGTTTGCATGTGATGTCATAAACGTACTTCAAAAAGCTCACAATACCCTCAACTGCAGCCCACTCTTTTGTAGTTATACGTCCTTAGTAAACCCCTTCTAAATCTTTTAGAGTCTCTAACCGATTAAACACGTACTTGTTCATACATCAAGACAACCTCTAACATCTTGTAAATTGAATTCCATCTTGTGGGCACAGTACCCCCAGGCTGGAGGTGAGTATTATCCTTCCTTTTATCTATCCCCATTTAACATATCATTTTCCATCGTCGTATTCATACTAGAATGAGGAATCATATATCCTCATACCCATCCCTACCGAGTGTCCATTCCCCATTATTTAAAAACAATTTTTTTGTATTTTACTCACAAGTTACCTAGAGTTACAAGGTTTATGCCTTCGAACATCTAAACAATCAGTTAAGTTGGTAAGGGCAGTAGTTAAAAGTTTTTGGTTTGACTATCACATTTTGTGCTCATGACAAAAAAATGAGTTAGAGTTTAATGTTTTAGTTTTAGATTTTAGGGGATTTGATTTGTAGGTTTTAAGATCTAATTAAAAAGTGTGGGGGTTTACAATATAGAAGTTATTAGAAAATTTAGAGTAATTATGGGTTTAGTGGGAAAATGAGGATCCATGATTCGAACTCGTATGTTATTGATCATGGACATCATAGCTTATCATAACTCGTATGTTATTGATCATGGACATCATCACTTATCATCTTGACCCGTGATGCTTGGCATAAAATATTTTTTAGGATGATATCTCGGAGATTATGCCTTGGTTTGTTCTTGACTTTATGTTATATTTTTCTCTGAAGCTTGTTTAAGCATCCTGATTTAAAAAGAAACATTTTTCCAAGTCAATTTCCATTTTAGGTGGTACAAGTTTAAACTCAACGCCCTCCACTATTCCACACGCTTGAAATCTCGTGGAGAAAATGTAAGTACGCTTTTTCAATGAAGCCACATGGTAGCGATGGCCACCCGAGAATCCCATTGATTTGGCAGAATAGATGGACATTGATCCTCAAAATGCCCCAAAATCCGCTCTTTGTCTGAGTCTTAACCGTACCGATAAACTTAACGACTAGTTTTCCAACAGTAGTGCAATCCTTGGAAGGCTCGAAAGGCAAAACTACCTATTAGGAACCAAAAACACTAATGAGGAATCTAATCTTATGTCAATTTTGTTCAAAGATGTTGTGACTTGTGGTCTAGAACAATCTGCTAAAATCGATCACTCTATTAGAGGAAGCAGTCAAAGGGGAGAGATTAGATCTCTATGACATGGATGATGATGATGAGGGATCCAAAGATGAGGATCCAATTAACTCGTTCTACCCTCATATATATTGTCTACTATTTGATGAACGATTCTTGAGATCTCCTTGGGTCAAAGCGTCGTTGATCATTCACTTGCATGTTCAACAAGGGATTGAGGATAGCTCCAACTCAAAAGTGGCTAGAGAAAAAATGGTTACTCAAAGGTATGCTGACACTTGTTGACATCAGGAATATACAACCATGAATGATAGGAGATAACTATCTAATGATCAACATTTTCTTGCAAGCTTTTTGGCGATGAACTACCATTGGTTGATCAAGTTGCTTCCTCATCCATGAGAATAGTTGGACAACTCACATGAAGTTTACCTAATTACCTTGAGACGATGGGCAACAAAACAATTTCTCCAAATGATTTTTACATTCTTTCCCAAGGTCACTAATCATAACATTGTTTCATTTAAGTAGAATAGCCATTCCAGCAAGGCACCAACTCACATTGACTAGCATGGTCTCACTAATCTCTCATGTATTGTAAATCATAACATCAATGATCAAAAGTTTTGCTAGCTCCTCTGACATGCATAATCCATGTTCGCTGATCTAGTAAAAGGTTGTCACCTAATCAAAACACATAGAAAGAAAAGGCAACCACAAAAGTCGGCATTATCGATGATATCTTCTTTTGTAATCATCCTATCGTGGATTAAAAAGATGTTTGGTTGCCAAAAGTTCGAGTATTGACGTACGAGCTGAGGGATAAAATAGTGAACACAGAGAAAAACCATATGGGCCAATGAAAATATTTTTAAAGCTTGTTGTTTTTTAAATAAGGTAATAAGTCGATAAAATAGACAAGTAGTGAAGAGCAAAGAACAAACAATTCTATTTTGCTTTTGTTTTGGACGAAAAGTTAAAAAAGAGTTTTAACGTCCTAGATTGTGGAACCTCAATTGAGTTTTGAGTTTGATTGCTTGAATGAAGGTTTGAGAGCGAGATCAATGGAGAAAAAGTGTGTTAGTGTTTGTATTCAGAGCTAACGATAACAGGTACAAGATAAGATCTTAGAATACATAATCATATCTTTTATGCGAAATTCTATACTTAACGGTTTCTAGTTGATCCGCGAGATCCTTTGGGCAACGTTCTTAGCCACGTCGTCCAAAGTCCAAGTTGACTCACACATTGCTGAAAAGCTCGAGATATCTGGGTTGTAGTTGAGATCTTGGCAGGCAACGACTTGCCGTGGGCTTTTAACCTGCTAGAGATGGGCCCATGATGGGCTTTGATTTATGGCGGCCCAACAGTTTTTAGATAGCCTACACGTTGAGATGAAGGGTAACTCCATAGGAGCCGAGCGCCTACTAAGGTTGGTGCATAATATGACCTTACTGCAATTGGATGTGCTCTATAGCCTAGCACAATGGAACCTTACTTTGTTTGAACAAGTTATGATGTATAGGCTCGCGCCTTTGTAATATCCTTCCTCTTGAAGGGCATGTTCGTAATTGAGAATCTTCACGTGCATATCATTTCTTTTTCATTCGGGCGTAAGTTGTTTAATGAAATTATTTTCCAGACTGGCGCAGAGGCGCGGGTTGGTGAATAACAACATTACCAAAGTAGGATAAATGTGCTATCAGTTTTTCCCGCATTTAAGTATGCATTAGCTAGGTGCAATCAATTCGTATAATGTCTAATTGATCTCATCTTTCAATATTACATCTAATACATTTAACATGGTTAAAGCACTCATTATAGTGAACAGAAGATACATTGTTACAATTGCCTTAGAATTGTACGTACGCGTATATTGGCATATAAGTTAGTATTTTGTTAACCGAACTATTACCATGACAATCATCAAGTTTCAATCCATGTCTTAATCAAAACGTATAGATAAGTGCCAAACCAAAAGCGGTTTTTTGTTTTTTGTAGGGGAGACATGTTTAACCATCAGATTGAATAAAGATGACATTGTAGTTACTACTCGCAACTTTTCTTCGAATAATTCTGAAAAATCATGTGTTCAAGCAAACTAAAAAAACACATACACACAAATTATCGCAACAACTATTTTAAGTTACATAAGAATCGCAATGTATGTATCATATATTGTTCATCAAATATAACAACGGTAATGTAAAGACGACCATCACATGATAAGTAACCAAGATGGGATCGATTGCAACACGATATAGTCGATCAAAACCCCACAATCATAATCACATCCCCTCCAATCTAGTTCATTACCACCGAAGCCTTATTCATATAAGTTTTGATAAAAACATGCGAGACGTTGAAGAAACATGCATGGTGCATGCATGCATGCACCTCTATTAATTCAAATCTAACAATCCGGTGGCATCTTATTCAGATCAATCGAAGGCGACGACGACGACGAACTCTCACCGCCGTCCATCTCCTCCTCCGTGAAAGCCGGCCTATTCAGATCAATCGAGACCGGCGAGTCGCTCTCATCAACATCCTTCTCCTTCTTCTGTTCTTCCCTGGTAGGGACAAGAACAATCGCTCTCTCGACTCGAGGCTTTTTACACGCCGGTTTCTTAGAACTCGATTTCTTAGAACCCGACGCTTCGCCTTTCTCGTGCTTGGACGGCGGCGCCTTCTCGTGGTGGACGTGAAGGTGACCATACATGGCCTTTGGAGAGCGGAACATCCTTGCACATGTAGGGCACGTTCGGTCTCGCTCGGCCTTGGAATCGATTGTCCACGGATGCCACTCGCTTGGGCCCGCACCCGGGTCATGCATGGGCGGGGGCGGGGGCGGTGGCGGGGGTGGAGGAGGGGCCGTGGAGTGAATCTGGTCCCTCCTCTCACGGTGCACCCAAGAGTGGCCCCACATGGCCTTAGGGTTGTCAAAGAGCCTAAGGCACACGGGGCACGTGCGCCGTGCCATGTCCGCCACCAACGCCACTGCCTCGGCTATCGCGTTCGAGGGTGGGGGTGAGCGGCGCCGGCCTTTCCCCGGCCGCGGCGGCGGCGGTGGTGGTGGTGGTGGTTCGTTGGACTTCATGGGAGTATTAGTAAAAATGTAGAAGTACTCTAAAAGTGGCGTAGTGAGTTTTTTTGTGTTCATTTATAGTGGGGAGCGGGAAGTAGTTTAGTGGTCGGTTACAGGGTTGGAGGGGTAAAATTGGAGGATTAAGATTTGTGGCCGTCGATCTTGGGAGATTAGTGATGAGATCGGACGGTGGAGAGGGAGCGAGAGAGGATTTAATTTGTGTTTTGTGTGCTTGCCGTGTTTGAGACTTGCGCCGTTTTGGTACTTGGATCGTTGCAGTGTCCCCGAACAGGCCTTTATATTTTGGGCTTTAAGAAGACGGCCCAATAAATGGCAACAACATATGGGCCGTGCAAACCAGATATTTGGGGATATCATGGAAACTCAGTCGATATGGGATTGTAATTTAAAATCTGTGCTGTAGGTATGAGTTAGACAACTCTAATCGCGTCGGTTTGATTATTTTGGGCTATCATGTTGGGTCAATTGGAACAAGTATTGCAAGTTTTGTACGGATTCCGATATGGGAATTTTTATTTTTTAGATTAAGTTGATTATATATAATGACAAATTATTTATTTGTATAAAGTATATTATTATTCAAAACATTGCTAAATTTCAACTGGCAATTGCAGGAAAGCTGCTATCGCAGAAATTCGTCAACAAAAAGGCGATGAAAAGAACACTAGAGTTGCTCTGGAAACCCAAGAAAGGTTTAGTAGTGAGAGAAGTTGGAGCAGACATCTTCATCTTTCAACTTTTCAGTGAGAATGACAAGAAATGGGTCCTAGAGCACCAACCGTGGAACTTCAATGGAAATCTAGTTCTGTTGCGTAATATTGAGGGTGATGAGAGACCTGCAGAGCTGGTGTTCAACAGAATGCCAATATGGGTCAGCATTCTGAATCTTCCCTTCAATCAGAGAAATGAAAAAGTAGCGAGGATAATTGGTGACCAAATGGGAAAGTTTGTAGCTTTAGAGGATGATACAGTTCATGGATGGGGTGAATCTCTCAAAATACGAACAGAGATAAGTATTGAGAAACCATTGATGAGGGGCATGAAAGTTAGCTTTGGAGAAGGAGAGCCTTCATGGCTAGCGTTTAAATATCATCATCTTCTAGACTTCTGCTACTTTTGTGGACACCTTGGACATACAGATAAGGACTGTGAGAAAAAAGAAGAGGAGGGTACAGAGAAAAATTATCAGTATGGTCCATGGATGAAGGCAGATGTTATTAGAACTTTTGACAGAGATAAGGAGGAGAGAGAGGAAGAAAAATGGAAGTTTGAGATGTTGAAAGCAAAGAAGGGACCTATCAAAGGGTCTAACAGCCAGAATGATGGTCAGAAAGGTAAAGGTGGAGATGTACAGAGAGATGTGGGCTTACAACTCAATATCGAAGGGCCAGTAGGGGATTCTCAAAAAGAGAGGTGCAAAGAGATTGTCAGGGCAGGGAAGGAAGAGAATATAAGGAAAGATTCAAAGGAATCCCATATCGCACGAGAGCAAGGGAACCGCCCGAGAGATGTTGGTAAAGGAAAGTGTTGAGATACAAAACTATCCAACTATCCCACGTCGGAAGTTGGGAACAAAATTGCCAAGTATATAAGACGGTGGGCTACTCCTCCTATTGCCAATTGGTTCTGTTCAATGCGTTTTCATTGGTTACCCCCGGGTACTAAAGGATACAAACTTTACGATTTTAGAAATAAGAAAATTATTATTTCCAGAGATGTTATTTTTTTTGAAAATGAGTTCCCTTATTTAAACATTCCTACACTTTCTCAAACCGTTCAAGATATTCCGCTTCCCCATTTCCAAAATTCCAACGTGTTTTATGAAGAGTCTGTTTCCAACTTTTCTAATGATCACAACATGCCATATATGGAGCGTGAATTGCCACATTCTGAGCCACAACATCAGCCCCCCACATCACCCACAAATAATGAAAACCAACAGCCTCCCTCTCCCTTACCTCACGTTGAACCTCGTCGATCTTCACGACCAACCAAACCTTCACAAGCCCTCCGTGACTTTCACATTGAAGTTCCCCTACCATCTCGGGCGGTTAACCAATCATCCTCCTCAAATATTATAAAATCTGGCAAGCCTTTTCCTCTATCTAATGTCTTATCTTATAATAAGCTTTCCCCACAATACCGTCACTTTGTTTCTAACATTATGCTTGAGAAAGAACCAAAGACTTTTTCGCAGGCTAATCAATCTCAACATTGGAAGGATGCCATGGCTCGAGAAATTCAAGCTCTTGAAGAGAACAAAACATGGAGTTTAGTACCCCTACCACCTAACAAAAAGTCCATTGGATGTAAATGGGTCTACAAAATCAAGTACAAACCCGATGGGACGATCGAACGATACAAAGCACGTCTCGTCGCAAAGGGATATAGCCCAATAGAAGGAGTGGATTATCGAGAGACGTTCGCTCCTGTCGCAAAACTCACCACTGTCCGTGTTCTCATCAGCATGGCATCAGTGTATGGATGGCACTTACATCAACTAGATGTCAATAACGTCTTCCTAAATGGTGATCTCTTAGAAGATGTCTACATGAAGTTGCCACCCGGATTCCATCGAAAGGGGGAGACGAGAGTTTGCAAGCTACACAAGTCCCTCTATGGACTAAAACAAGCCTCTCGTCAGTGGTTCTTAAAGCTTTCTAACTCCCTTAAACAAGCCGGGTTCCAACAATCTTGGGCCGACTACTCTCTATTCACGCGACAACGTAACGGTAAGTATACTATCCTTTTAATTTACGTTGATGATGTTATAATAACAGGAAACTCTTTGCAGGACATTGAAGACACCAAAATTTTTCTTGCCAACCAATTCAAGCTTAAGGACATGGGACCCCTCAAATTCTTTCTTGGCATTGAAGTCGCAAGGACGGAAAAAGGGATTGCACTTTGTCAAAGGAAGTATGCCCTAGAAATTCTTGACGACACCGGGTTCCTCGGCGCTAAACCAGCCCCTGTCCCTCTCGACCAAAACCTCGTTCTCACTGAAGGTGATGGCGCACTCTTGCCGGATCCATCTATCTACCGACGACTAGTTGGACGCCTCATTTACCTCACTATAACCCGCCCAGATTTAGTCTACGCTGTCCATATATTAAGCCAATTCATGTCCAAGCCAAGGCAACCACACCTCAATGCCGCACACCATGTTCTCCGCTACATAAAGGGAACGCCCGGTCAAGGCATATTTCTCCCAAGTACCGGTCGCCTCCAATTGACCGCCTACTGCGACGCAGACTGGGCTCGTTGTCGTGACACTCGACGCTCGACTACAGGTTACATTATCTTTCTAGGAGGGGCACCTATCTCATGGAAAACTCGTAAGCAAGGGACGGTTTCTCGTTCCAGCGCTGAGGCGGAATACAGATCGATGGCCACCACTTGTTGTGAGATCACTTGGCTACATACATTACTACGTGATCTCCATGTAAACCACTCGCAACCGGCCAACCTTTTTTGTGACAACAAAGCGGCAATTCACATTGCTTCCAACCCGGTATTTCATGAACGTACAAAGCACATCGAAATAGATTGCCATGTTATCCGGGAGAAGATTCAACAAGGTCTCATTCGTACAACACACATCCGCACTAAAGACCAACCCGCCGATTTGTTCACCAAACCTCTCGGCCCAACCGTATTCAAGAACCTCTTATCCAAGTTGAGTGTCATCAACATACACTCCACTTGAGGGGGAGTATTGACATACACGTATTTCACATCCCAGCTTACCATTTATATAAGATAATTGCCCCAATTATCTCTCTATTTTAGGACACTTGATCTGCAGTATACTAATTCTTAGCCTTTTATCTCTTTGTACCGTTGGACAGCTCTTGTATAAGTATTTTACTCCTCTTTATAATTCAGTACACAAAATCAATATATTGCTATCATATTTTCACGTACACTATTCTATATGGTATCAGAGCGGGCGGTTTGGGCCCGTTTCTTCAAGTGTCAACTGGGACGGTCCAGTTGCACTTGAGGGGGCGTGTTGAGATACAAAACTATCCAACTATCCCACATCGGAAGTTGGGAACAAAATTGCCAAGTATATAAGACGGTGGGCTACTCCTCCTATTGCCAATTGGTTTTAGGATGGAACCCCACCGGCCTTGTATCGGGCCACCCACACGTCTAATAGAAAGACTCAAGAAAGTGTTATGGCAAGCAGTAAAGAGAGCAGACAGACACCCAGGTCCCTTAAAAAGATGGCAAGGGAGAGGAAGGAGACAGATGAATTGAATGTAGAAAATGTGGATAGGAAAAGGAAAAAGGTCTCTGAAACTCATGACATGGAGATTGATAATCAAGAACTGTTTGAAGTACCTGTCAAACAAAGAAAAACTTCTGCAGCTTTGATTCTTTCCCCAATTCAGGCGGAGGCTGGCGGAGACCAGCCCCGCCAGTAGCCATGAGTTGCCTAGGGCTAAACTGCCGGGGTTTGGGCAACCCTCGGGCAGTCTCTTCCCTCAAGGAGCTCTTGAAGAGGGAGGCCCCAAGTTCGGTTTTCCTCTTTGAAACCAAGCTTGTTTCGAATGAATTTCAGAGAGTGCTTAAGAGGTGTAGTGGGTATGATGGTGTCGCTGTTGACTGCATGGGGAGGGCAGGAGGGCTTGCTTTTATGTGGAAGGCCTCGATAAAGGCTTCGCTTGTGACTTTGTCTGCTCATCATATGGATTTCAGGATTGAAGTAGAAGAAGGTTCAGAGTGGAGGATAACAGGTTTTTATGGCTGGCTTGAAGTGGAGTTAAGAAAGAATTCCTGGGATCTGTTGAAACTTCTAGCGGGACAATACGACTCTCCATGGTTGTGTTTTGGGGATTTCAATGAGATTCTGGAGGAAAATGAAAAGAAAGGGGGGGGGGCTCTAAGATGTAGGAGACAGATGGAAGATTTTGGAGAAGCGATTGATGCCTGCGGGTTGTTCAATTTAGGGTTTTCAGGCCATAAGTACACTTATGACAATGGTAGAATAGGAGCTGATAATGTCCAGTGTCGATTGGATAGATTATTGGCTAACAAGAAGTGGATGGACATGTTCCCTGAAGCAAAAGTGATAAACCTGGTGAGGGAATTCTCGGACCATGCACCAATCCAGCTCTTGTTTCATAAAGAGAAGGAAAGGCGTGGAAGGAAAATATTCAGATTTGAGGAGTCTTGGATTGAGCATGAGAAATGTAGGAGAATAGTTGAAGATACTTGGCGTTTAAGCAACGGAGATGCATTAGATGCATTGGAAAGGTGTGCTTCTAACTTGTCAGCCTGGGCTCGAGAGGAAAGGCAAATCAGAAAAATCCTTCAGAAGAAGAGAGACCAATTGGCGGTGCTTAATAGGGGTTTTTTGAGCAGAGATCAGTGGATTAAAAGAAGACAACTCTTGAAAGAAATTGAGGGCCTAGTGAAAGAAGAAGAGATGTATTGGAGGCAGAGGAGTAGAGCCATTTGGATCAGAGAAGGTGACAGAAATACTAGTTTCTTCCACAAAACAGCTTCTATTAGGAAGGAGAGGAACAAAATTGCCAAGATTCTTAATGTTGTTGGGCAAGAGTGCACCGAGAAGGATCAAATTGAAAAGGTGGTTTGCTCCTACTTCTCGAATCTTTTCAAGAGCAGTAATCCTACTGGTACAGACAGAGTTCTTGAGTGTGTGGATCAGATGGTGTCTGCAGAGATGAAAGCTGATTTGGATAGGTTATTCACTAAGGATGAGGTGGAAGCTGCTCTTAAGCAAATGCACCCCTTAAAGGCGCCTGACCCAGATGGGATGTGCACTCTTTTCTATCAAGTTTATTGGGATATTGTGGGTGATAAGGTGACAGATGAGGTCCTAGAGTTTTTGAATGGGGGAAGATTGAAAGTGGAGAGCAACAAAACTTTCATCGTATTGATTCCTAAGAAGAGCAAGGCAATTGACATGAAAGATTTCAGGCCCATCTCTCTGTGCAATGTTTACTACAAGTTAATCTCCAAAGTCTTGGCAAATAGACTGAAAGACATGCTCGAGAGGATTATAAGCCCTAGCCAGAGTGGCTTCGTCCCTGGAAGACTGGTCACGGATAATTTTATGATAGCATTCGAGATCTTCCATCATCTTTTCAGCAATGGAAAGAATCTTAAGCATTTTGCTTTCAAGCTCGACATGTCCAAGGCTTATGACCGGGTTGAATGGAGTTTCTTGGAGAATATGATGCAGAAATTGGGGTTTGGAGATCACTGGATTTCAAGAGTCATGCAATGTGTCTCCTCTGTCGGATATTCCGTGCTTATTAATGGTTCTCCTTCTTCTAGTGTTACTCCTGAAAGAGGTTTGAGGCAGGGGGACCCCCTGTCCCCATATCTCTTCATCATCTGTAGTCAAGCTTTGTCATGCATGATTGATAAAGCGGAAAAAAGAAATGCTCTTTCTGGAATAAGAATCCCTCATAGAGCCTCGAGTATTACTCATCTGTTATATGCCGATGACTGCCTTCTTTTTGTTGATGGCACTCCCCACCAAGCTCTAGAGATTAAGGGGATACTTAAGAGGTACGAAGAAGCTTCAGGACAGATGATTAAATTTGAGAAATCTGAAGTTAGTTTCAGTAAGGGAGTTAATGATCAAGAGAGGGAAGTAATTCAAAGGATCTTGGAATTGAAGCAAGTTGAGCATTTTGAGAAGTACCTGGGCCTCCTCACTTGGGTTGGTAGATCCAAGAAGGAAGTGTTCAGTGCTATGAGGAGAAAGGCGGAGAAGAGACTAGGTGGTTGGAAGAGTATCCTGCTGTCAAAAGCTAGGAAGGAAGTTATGATTAAAGCAATCGCTCAGTCTATCCCCACTTATTGTATGAGTCTTTTCAAGCTTCCAATATCCTTTTGTGAGAGCATTAAGGCTATAATTAGAAGGTTTTGGTGGGGTCAAAAGAGGGAAGAAAGAAGAATCCATTGGTGTTCTTGGCAGAAGTTGTGCAAGCCTAAGGCAGCTGGTGGCATGGGTTTCAAAGATCTTGAATTATTCAATGATGCTCTCCTGGGGAAACAAGGGTGGAGAATCCTCTCAAATCCAGATTTGTTGGTTTCCAGGATCATGAAAGCGAAGTACTTCCCTCATAAGAACTTTCTTGAAGCTGAGGTTGGGGATAAGACAAGTTATGTCTGGAGGCCTGTCATGGGGGCAAAATGGGTTATAGAAAAGGGGGCTAGGTTGCAAATAGGGAAAGGAGATAGGGTGTTTGTGTGGAAGGACCCTTGGATAGTTGGAAATGCAAGGTTCAGGGCTATTTCTAAGAGTCCTTCGCACCTTGAATTCCTTCGAGTCTGCGATCTCATTGAGGAGAGTGGTGGGCGGGTTTGGAAGGAGCATTTGATCGATGAATTATTCTTGCCTTTCGAAGCTGAGAGAATTAAATCCATACCTCTTTCATTTTCAGCAGTTGAGGACAGGCTTGTTTGGAGCTTGGATAAGTGGGGCATTTACACGGTGAAATCTGCTTATGCTGCTATCAGGAGTCAAGTTGAGGGGGAGGACATCCCGAGTAGTAGCCATCAAGATCTAAAAATTTGGGGGAGAATTTGGTCGGCGAGCGCCCTCCCTCGAGTTAAGATGTTTGCTTAGAATCTTTGTAGTGAGACCCTTCCAACAAAAGAAAGATTAAGCAGAAGAATGGAGAATATTGATAAAGAGTGTCCTTGTTGCCTCAAAGCGGATGAAGTTGAGATGCATGTGATTCGTGATTGCCACTTAAGTAAGGAGGTCTGGAGGAAGAGTGGTTTGAAGCTGGATAAAGAGTGTTTGAATGTGATGGATTTGGTGGACTCTATGGCTTCTAAACTCAATGCCATGGAGTTTACTAAATTCTTAACTACTTGTTGGAAGATTTGGAACAGAAGAAACACTTGGGTTTTTTAGCACAAATTCAAACCTGCAGAGGAGCTTATTGATGATGTTTGCAGTTTGTTGGGGGAGATGCATTTTGGGAAAATAGCTAGGGCAACTCCTTCAACCCCTGAAGCTGGACAAAGTTGGAGGCCGCCGGATGTTGGTTGGTTTAAAATTAATTCTGATGCAAGCTGTAAAGAGGGGAAAGGTACTAGTTTAGGAGCTGTGATTAGGGACTTTCAAGGAAGATTTTTGGTCGGTATCACAGAGTAGATGGCTGTGGAGTTTTCCCCTTCTATTGCGGAGGCCAAGGCTATGCTCAAGGGTGTTCACTTGGCGCAGATGCATGATCTCAAGAAGGTTGTGATCGAAGGGGACTGTCAGGAACTAATTTTGGCTCTTCAAGGTGCAGGAAGATGTCCTGCTGATATTTCCTTTATTGTTCACGATATACTTCAGCTTTGTAAAGCTTTCGAAGCCTTTAGTTTCAATTTTGTTAAAAGAGGGTGTGATGAGCTGGCTCATGTGCTGGCAAGAAATGAGCCTTGGGATGTTGTGACTCATGTTTGGGATCGTTATCTCCCAAGCAAAGCTTGTACTGTCTCGTTGAATGAATTGAGCTTGGAGGAGTAGCCTTATGGACACTCCTTTTTATTTCAAAAAAAAAAACATAATAGGTTTCGAGTTTCAACTAAATTGGGTTTGAGTCTTTTTCTTTTTTGGGTCGAGAAACATGCGAAAATTTTATTGAAGGTTTAAATAGAAACATCCCCAAGAGGAGTAGTTTAGTAAATCAGAAATAAAGTCTAGATAATATGAAAGTTTGTCGTCAATTATGAGAAACAAGTCAACATGCGATTGTCTCACATATTGAATATGTGAAAGATTAGTGATGAAGAGTTTGATAAAATAAATTTATTTGACTAGATGGATCTAATTGAATTTTTTTACATGGAAGTGTGTCTATTTGATGCCGACAAATATGTTTAATCTCGAGAAGTTGGGCAGTCCGGATCGTATGAGACGTAGGGTGAAACCAATCTTGTACCACCAGTTAAAAAAGCCATGTGTATCTTTTTTATTAGGCTATTTTAATTTTCAAACAAAAATAAAAAAATGTTAATTATTTTTTACGGCAATCAGAAAACTGGTAAATCATAATATTGACAAAAGAAAAAGATATTCACTTACCTAATTTTGATCTCTCACACGATCCAAAAATCATTCCAGGGTTAGCAGTCATTGTTTCTCCGCCAAATCCCTCACACTCAACCGGCGGTGATAATACTCCGACTTACACTTCAATTCCGAGTGAATTGGTATGTAAAGATTAATTTTTTTACTTTCTTGATTCTGAACTTTAGCATGCTGGTTCCTTTGATTTTGTTAAATTGGAATTCAATATATATTATGCAAGCCCGTCCATGAGCATGTGCAAGCAGCTCTATGGAACAGGGCCCTCGAATTTTAGAGGCCCCTGATTTTCAGAAAATTAATATTATTAAATATAAAAAACAGTGAACAGTTTTACACTATTGATGAGTTGGTACAAGTGGTGAAGCGTATTCAACCTGATGCTTTTGTCCCGTGTTCGAAACACGGTATACTGTGATTCTAGTGCATTCTTCCTCCATCTCTAAAAAAACTCTACATAGAGTTGGGGGATTTATAACCGTTAATTAAAATGAATGGCCCAGATCTTAAGCAATTTTAGAAAGTTTCTTAAAAGGTTTTTTTTCCTTTTGAATACGGCAGAATAGTTATATACTGTAGTCCGTATTTCTTAAATTTGTTCTTTTTCTCTAGTGCATTCTTCCTCCCTCTCCGTTACTGTGATTCTAGTGCATTCTTCCTCCATCTCTAAAAGGAAGATTGAATCCCCACTTTCACTCTAAAAAGAAAATTGAATAGAAAGATTCAGATACACCTTCGTTTGAAACAAGACCCATCAATGATAAATGTCACATGCATCCAATTGTACTCTAGATAATCAACTACTTCAAACTTCATATACTCGATTTTGTCTTGTCTGGTTGATGATTGGGAAGAGCATTCACATATAATCATTGGCCATCGGAGCATCAATAGAGGAGCCGAAAACCCCGATACCTGTCATGAGAGCACTAGAGAAGGATTTGCAGATCATGAAGGGTTTACAAATCATGAATTTCGGATATAGCTTCTATCATATACAATCACGAATTGCAGATCCGATTTTTCAAAAACGGATGATTGGGAAGAGATCGTCCGGCTGTCAAGTTCTCTCGTATTGGAATGAGGGAGAATGCCCTATACTTTTGCTATAATTCTAAAAATTAATTTACAAAAAAAAAATCTATTAATCTTAGCCATTGGTTGAAATCAACGGTTGTAATTCCATCAAGTCTATGTAGAGTTTTTTCTACTACTCCATGGTAACAGGATTGCCCTCTGAAAACTTTATATTAATGGGCCCTTTGAAAATTTACATTTATGGGCCCGCCTCACTTAATCTTCCCATTGTAATACGGTCTATTCCCCATCTAGTAATTTATACTGCTCAATATTTATTTACTAATTTCCTATTTTAATATTCTTTTAAACATTTTATAACCTTTTAAATAATTAAACTTTTATGACCTTTTTCTAATAAGTAGATCATTAAAGAGGGTTTGATTTATTTCTATCTTATTATCCTATTATTAAATGGATTTCATTTGTAAATTTTAAACTTCGATGTTCAATAATAATAATAATAAATATATTTATAATGTTATCTATAAATTTCCCATTACAACTATTTTAAAGTAACTTAATATTTTTAGGGCCTCTATTTCCATCATTTTTAACTTTGCCTTTATTTTTTTCTAAAATTATAGTCTTTACTTGTTCGTCACCAATAAAATTGACTTATATTAATTAAATAATTAGAAATTAGAAATATGTTTCTAGCTTACTAAATTTATAAGCATCAAACTTTGTTATTACTTTTTTTTAATTAAAAATAGATTTAAATATCTTAAACACTTGTCAAAATTTTGAACAGGGCCCTCAAATATGATTGGACGGCCCTGATATTATGTACGTGTGATTGATCGGCTTTTTTCTTCTTCTCCTTTTGTATGCTCTTGTCTTTGAATGGTATTATTATCCCTTGATTTCGTTATTTAATCTTCTTTTTTTGCTATTGTGAATGTTGTGTACGTACCTTATGTATATGCAATACTTGCTTCATATATTGATCAGTGTATATTTATTATTGAATCTGTTAAACATGCTATATATATATTTAGATTGTATGCACTCAATTGTATAGTGTCATTAACTGTATGATTGATTGGCTTGAAAGGGTATGGACACTACTCCATCGGAAATTGAATCAAGTCAGCAAGGCGAAGATCCACAAACTGATGTAACGATGGAAGAATATCATTCAAAGTTATCGCAGGAAATTATTCCGAAAGTCGGTATGGAATTTGAGACCGAAGAATTGGCTTATGATTTTTACAACGCTTATGCTTTGGCGGTTGGTTTTTCTATACGAAGAGGTTCAGCTCATAGAGTGAAGAACATAATTGTAGATAGAAGATTTGTTTGTTCTTGCCAAGGAGCACGTGGAGCAGATCAAAGGGATGATGTTTATAGATCTCATCGACCGGAGACAAGATTTGGTTGTTTAACCATGATGAAAATTAGTTGCCGCTATACAAGCAAGTACTGTGTTCAAGATTTCATCCCTACACATAATCACATTCTGGCAAGTCCAAGAAAGGCACATCTGGGTAGATCACACCGAAAAATTTCAACGTGCCAAAAATTGCAAGTAGACATGGCTGATGGTTCGGGTATTGCTCCAAGACATGCTTATGAGTTCATGGCTAGGCAATCAGGTGGTACGGAAAATCTTGGATTTTCTAAGGTGGATATTAAGAATTATTTGAGTAGCAAGCGCAGTTTGGAAATGGCATCAGGTGATACTGGAGGTGTTTTGGAATACTTGCAAAGTATGAAAGAAGAGGATCCGGGTTTCTTTTATGCTATTCAGGTGGATGATGATGATTTGATAACTAATATCTTCTGGGCTGATGGAAGAATGATGGTTGATTATGAGTATTTTGGCGATGTGGTTTGCTTTGATACTACGTATCGTAAGAATAAGGATGGGAGACCGATTGCTATATTTGTTGGAGTGAATCACCATAAGCAGTCTACTATCTTCGGGGCTGCATTATTATATGATGAGACAACAGAGTCATTCATATGGTTGTTTGACACATTTTCAAGAGCTATGGGTGGCAAAGTACCTCAGACAATCTTGACCGATCAAGATGCTGCGATGGCAAAAGCACTTGCTTTTCAATGGCCGAATACTTATCATCGTCTATGTATCTGGCACATATTTCAAAATGCAGCAATCCACTTGAATGATGTGTTTAAAAAGCATAAAGACTTTTCAAGAGACTTCAGCAACTACATTTATGATTATGAGCATGAGGAGGATTTTTTGGATGCTTGGAGTAAAATGCTTGACAAGTATGGGTTGCAAAATAATAATTGGCTAACGAGGATGATTAAACAGAAAGAGAAGTGGGCATTAGTGTATGGAAGAGATACATTTTGTGCAGATATGACCACTACACAACGAAGTGAAAGTATTAATAGTCTCATCAAGAAGTATGTGAGCTATACGTTTGAGTTGAGAAGATTTTTTGAGCACTTTCAACAGCTTCTTAATGATCGTCGTTATGACGAGATGGTAGCAGATTTTAAGGATAGCCAAAGTAAAGTAGTGCTGGCCTGCCCTGATGAAATCTTAAAGCATGCTGCAAGTGTCTATACGCCTGAGGTTTATTTGATGTTTCAGAAAGAGTTCAATAAAGCTTATGATTGTCATATTGAAGCTTGTGGTGAGATGGGAGCACTCGTGAAGTATGAAGTCACGCCTTATAGAAAGCATCTCAGACATATTGTTTCTTACGATGACTCTCAAGAAACTGTATGTTGTACTTGCAGGAAGTTTGAATTTTCCGGGTTGTTATGCAGTCATATACTGAAGGTTTTTTCCGTGAGAGATGTCAAGAGAATTCCTAGCACATATATTTTGAAAAGATGGACAAAAATGCTAAAAGAGGAAGCATTGTAGCTGCTCGTGCAACTATAAGTATTGATACAGATCCTAAAGCAATAATGGGAAAACGCTACAAGGCTTTATACCGTATATTTTCTCGCTTGGGGACACAGGCTGTTGAAGTTGAGGATAAGTACATCCTTGCACAAGAGCGCCTTCTGAATTTGCTAGAAGAACTTAATTTAAGCTCTACAAAGATGCCAATGCAATGTACTGTGAAGAAGAGTCAGGTGGTAAAAAATCCAGAAAGTGAAGAAACTCTAGAAGCTGATCAAGTTGAAAGTCAGGATATGCCATCATCAGCTAATGGCAGGACAGAGGGGATTAAAGGTTTAAAGTTAAAGCCAAAGCCTAGAAATCGATTTGGAAAAAGACTGAAAAGTGCCCTTAATACATCCAAAAAAAAAATATAAGAAGTAAGCAAGTCAGCCCACTTGAAAATGATTCACAGTGTTTTATTAGTGACCCTGAAGAGCCTTCCAGTTTTGCACAGGTATCGTGATATTTGACAAATATAATATCTTTACACAATTTAGTAACATTTTTGTGTTTGAATTCATAAGTTCTTTGTTGTAGGAGAGACAAACTCTGCAATTTGATGGAAGTGCTTCGCATCAGCCAGCTGGTTTTGGACATTTATTGGATCCATATGGACAAAGTGGCATGTACTGCACTCCCCCACCTGTTCAATTTAGTGAGCAATCACAACCTAGTTATATGGAATTATTAACTAGTGTTGAAGGGCCTCAGGTGAGCTAAAGAAATCAAATACATGTTTTAGCTATAATTTCCAACATGTTGGTGTTATTTTTTGTAAATATTTAGACTGGGATACATTGATTAAAACTTATCTTGAGCTTTAACTTAAACTTATTGGTGTATTAATTTGAGCATAATAGGTTGCTGTAGCTTTTATTAAATTGCTTGCTCTTATTAGGTTTTTTTATATTTAAGTATTAAAATCAGCCATTTATATCTTAGATATCTAACTAACTATGTACATATTTTGTTTTAAGCAGATGTTGGTCAATCCTTGGGGAGCAACTGAAGAAACAAACAAGAGCCTTCCTTGACATTGGTTAAAGAGATAGTCTGGAGATTAACCGCATGGTTGCTATGGACTCATTGGAGTAGTAGTTTTGCTATTTTGATTTGATAAGTATAGGAGTAGAGCATCATTTCATATTTATTCAAAAGACACATACACACATTTTCTAGCTTATTTTCTTGATCGATTATATACATCATCTAGCCAACGTGTTGAAGCTTATGTTTGCTATTGGATTCTCGGTTGTAGTTTTTGGTCATGATTAATCTATTATCTATCATATTTTTTATTCAAGAAATGAACTCATGTGGCCTTCTTTTATCGCCCCCTGATTGCTTCTTTTATTGCTCCCGATCTTGCTTGTTGGGGACGGAGAGTTCCATCTGTTTTATGCTATTCTTTGGGCCTTATCCTGTTGTCGTGCTGCAAACTTCTTAGATATTAGAGTGGAGTGTGATTGCCTTGCTGTGATTAATAAGCTCAAGAGAAGATCAATTTGGAGGGGCTCATTAGGACAGATCACGCTGAAGACTTTGTTTCATAGCTGCTCGTGGCCTCATGTGGGTCGTCATGGCAACCGAGCAGCTCATTGAATTGGCTGGCTAATTTATGTCCTGACTCTGTTTTACTTAGTTCTTCTATTAGTTGTTTTCCAGTTGACTTTTTGAACATTGTAAGGGATGATTGTAGCTAATATATGGTACGCTTTTGCTCAAAAAAAAGAAGAAGAAAGTTTACACTCTTTGCTTGGAGTAGTATATGCAGAGTTGCATGAGGATTGCAAGGTGTTAAAAAAGGATCAATTGCACCCGAAGAATGCAATAAAACTTACATCATATATATATTAAAAAATAATACATATTCCAAGAGCTACGGTACTCTATGATGCCCCTGCTAAATACAATTTCTAGCTATTGGAATCAGTAAATGTTTCAAACAACAATAGTACACTTCCTTTCTTCCATGAATGGAAGACATTACACATCTTAGAACATGGCTTCATGCTGGAAAGCAGTTTGCTGTTTCATTCGTTATTATCCTTGGTGACTGAGCGAGATGGTTGCATCTTCTTACCTTCCTTTACCAACAGGCAACAGCCATGGCTTCTTCAATTCATCAACCAGTTCAGGATATGTTATGATTGTTAGCAAGGATATTGTATATTAGGATAGTGTGCATATTTAGATGATTCTATGTTATACTTTCCATGTAATGATATCCTTGTAATACCTTATATTGTGATGAATGGCAAGGCAATCCTCAAGGGGGAATTTACCCAACCTAACATGGTATCTGAGCTGTAAGAAAAACTCCATTTTTCTTCTTCGTTCCTGCCCAAACCCCACCGATCCCCCTCGGCAACATCGATCTAGCCTCACCTTCTCTCAGCCCTCACCATGACTAACGGAGACAAAACTCCCGGCCAAACCACCGAGGATCTGTCCAAGTCAAAATCCTCGTTTCACTCCGCGCTTACCGTCTCGAACATCAAGAACCTCATCCCGATTGTTCTCGATGCGGAGAAAGGCCCATATACGTCGTGGGCGGAGCTATTCAAGGTGGCTGCTCGAGCACACAAAGTTCTCGATCACATTGATCCTAAGGTTACTCGTCCAACCAACATCGACGATGAACTTTGGAACCAACTCGATGCTATTCTTCTCCAGTGGATCTACGCCACGATCTCTCAAGATCTCTTGCTCACCATTCTCGAGTCCGACTCTACGGCTCAAAAAGCTTGGGATCGTATCAAGGCCATCTTCAACGACAACAAAAATACTCGAGCGGTCTACTTGGCCCATGAGTTCACCACTTGTCGGCTTGAGAATTTCTCCTCGGTCTCCGCCTATTGTCAACAACTGAAAAACCTTGCTGATCAATTGTCCAATGTGGGCGCACCAGTCGACAACGACAGGCTCATTCTTCAACTTGTCTCCGGTCTTACCGCGGAATTCAATACCGTGGCTAGCCTCATTCAACAATCTGATCCATTACCTCTTTTCTCGATTGCCCGGTCTCGTCTCTTGATGGAAGAGACTCGTCGTGCAAAGCAATCTTCCGCTTCGACCACTTCTGCACCAGCCCTTCATGTTCATCAAACGCCATCGTCTGATTCTCTCTCAGTTGTTGATGGGAACGGAACTCCGGGTTCCAGCCATGGAAACTACAAAGGGCGAGGTCGTGGTCGTGGAGGAAGATCCGGCCGTGGCCGTGGCCGTGGAAACTCATCTTCTCAATCCTCTCAACAGCAGTGGCCATCGTCTCGCCCTCCTTTCGGTTGGGCCCCGATTCCGGGTTTCAACGCTCAGTGGCCGAATGCTCCTCAATGGCCCATGACGGGATGGACTCCACCTCCGTGCCCGTACCCTAGCTCTGCTGCGGCCGGCATTTTGGGTCCGTCGCCGCGTCCGAATCAGTCCCATGCATTGACTACCACTCATGAGCAGAACTACTACCCAACTGATTTGAATCAAGCCTTTGCATCTATGGGTTTATCTACGCCTGACCCGACTTGGTTCATGGACACCGGCGCGTCTACTCATATGGCGAATAATCCAGGTATTCTCTCTAACATTTCGCAATCTGGGTCTCATCGTTCGGTTATGGTCGGAAATGGCTCGTGCATACCATCTTCGGGTCTTGGCTCCACCTCCATTAAAACCCACTCTCATCCTCTGAACCTAAACCGTGTCCTTGTCACTCCCAAAATTATCAAAGACCTTATTTCCGTTCGAAAGTTTACTAAAGATAATAATGTTTCCGTTGAATTTGACCCGTTTGGTTTTTCTGTGAAGGATCTTCTCACGGGAACGACTCGTCTGAGATGTAATAGTTCCGGCGACCTCTATCCGGTGTCTTCCTCGTCCCACATCCACACCTCTCTCACGGTTGTCCCGGCGTCTACCTGGCACGCTCGGATTGGTCATCCCGGGTCTCCTAGCTTTCATGTTTTTTGTACCTTATCTCTTCCCGAATGTAATAAAGATGTGTCCTCCAATGATTGTACCTCATGTCAAATTGGGAAACACACTCGTCTTCCTTTTTATTCCTCTAAGTCGAGAGCTTATGCTCCTTTCGATGTTATTCATAGCGACCTTTGGACGTCGCCTATATTAAGTATTGATGGATGTCGTTACTATCTTGTGTTTTTAGATGCTTTTACTCATTTCCTTTGGGTATTTCCTATTAAGTATAAATCACAAGTCTTTCCACTGTTTGTGCAATTTCACAAATTTGTTCAAACACAATTTCAACGACCCATAAAATCCTTCCAATGTGATCTCGGTGGTGAGTTTAATAATACCGATTTTCACTCTTTCTTTATTGCTCACGGAATTTCTTTCCGTTTTGCTTGTCCTCAATCATCGTCTCAAAATGGGAAAGCCGAGCGTATAATTCGCACAATTAATAATATGATGTGAACCCTTCTCCTTCACGCCTCGGTCCCGCTCAAATATTGGCCTCACGCCCTTGACACGGCCTGCTACCTCCTCAACATAACTCCCTCGTCTCTCCTTCGAAACATCACCCCCGCCCAAGCCTTATACCTCTCGGCTCCCTCCTACAATCACCTACGGGTCTTCGGGTGTTTATGTTTCCCTAACCAATCCGCTACCGCTCCTCACAAGCTAGCTCCCCGTTCCACTCCCTGCGTATTCTTGGGACATCCGAGTCATCATCGTGGGTACAAATGTCTTGATATAAAAAGCAAGAAAATCATAATATCTAGACACGTCACATTTGTTGAGCATGTTTTCCCATTTGCCCAAAATTCACCTTTCATATCTCCTTGTCAAGGATCTTCTCCTATTTTAGAGTCTGATATTTCTCCAATAATATATGAATCATTCTTTCCCTCTTCGGACACTATTACATCTCAGAAGGCTCCCACAAATATTTCCCAAAATCTCCCCTTGCCTTTATTTGAGCCCAACAGCCCGTCTCCCTCCCCACCGTCACCTACACCGGCCCCAACTTCACCTCCATTGCCTCACCCCTTACCTTCGCCACCTATGCAAACCCGTAGTCGTAGCGGAATTTTCAAACCAAAAATCCCATTCAATCTCCACACTCAACTACCTCCGACCTCGTCTCCCTCGCCCGTACCCACATCTCACAAAAAGGCCATTCAAGACCCGAATTGGTATGCCGCCATGCTCGATGAATACCGAGCCCTCTTGCGTAATGAAACCTGGGTTCTTGTTCCACGTCCCGCCAATGCCAATGTTGTGAATTGTATGTGGTTATTTCGGCACAAGTTCCGATCCGATGGAGGTCTTGAGCGTTATAAAGCTCAGTTGGTGGCGAATGGTCGATCTCAAGAGGTCGGGGTTGATTGTGAGGAAACGTTTAGCCCTGTCGTCAAGCCCGCCACAATCCGGACGGTTCTCCAAATTGCCGTTTCGCGTCGTTGGGCTATTCATCAACTCGACGTTAAAAACGCATTTCTTCACGGAAGTTTACACGAGACAGTATTCATGTTTCAACCGCCCGGGTTTGTTGATCCGTCAAAACCGCGTCATGTGTGTCTATTGAAGAAGTCTCTTTACGGCCTCAAACAAGCGCCTCGCGCATGGTAGCAACGTTTTGCTACGTTCTTGTATCGGGTTGGGTTTACAAGTAGTAAAAGTGACACGTCTCTGTTCATCTTCAAAAGAGGTCAAGACACAGCTTACTTGTTGCTTTATGTGGACGACATCATCCTCACCGCATCGTCTGACTCTCTCCGCCGATCTCTGATTTCAACATTAAGTAGCGAGTTTGCTATGACGGACCTTGGTTCTCTTCATTTCTTCTTGGGAATCAAGGCTCGACGGACTTCTTCCGGGCTGTTTTTGTCCCAAGAGACGTATGCTCTTGACATCGTTGAACGCGCCGGCATGTCCTCGTGCAAGTCAGCCGCCACTCCAGTTGACACATCCTCCAAACTTAGTGCATCGGCTGGGGCACTCATGTCTAATCCGACTCTTTATCGGAGTCTTGCGGGAGCTCTCCAATACTTGACTTTCTCTCGACCGGACATCAGTTATGCAGTTCAACAATTGTGCCTCTTCATGCATGCACCTAAGGAGCCACATTTTGCAGCACTCAAACGTGTGGTTCGGTACATTAAGGGTACGGCCGCTCTCGGCATCACCATCACTCCGTCGTCCGCTCTTCCAAAGTTGGTGGCTTACACCGACGCCGATTGGGGTGGTTGCCCGGATACTCGTCGCTCGACCTCGGGTTATTGTGTGTTCCTAAATGACACTTTAATCTCATGGTCTTCCAAGCGACAAGCCACGGTGTCTCGCTCTAGTGCCGAAGCCGAATACCGCGGTGTTGCAAATGTAGTGGCCGAGTGTGCGTTTCTTCGCAACTTACTCTTGGAGCTTCATTGTCCTCTGTCCAAGGCGTCCATAGTCTACACCGACAATGTCTCCGCCGCCTACCTTGCCGGCAATCCGGTTCTTCACCAACGTACAAACATGTGGAGCTTGACATACATTTTGTGCGTGAGAAGGTGGCACTTGGGTTGATTCGAGTCCTCCATGTCCCGTCTTCATTTCAATATGCGGACATATTTACGAAGGGTTTGCCACGTCAATTGTTTCTTGACTTTCGATCCAGTCTTACGGTTCGATCTCTCCCCGTTGCGACTGCGGGGGGATGTTAGCAAGGATATTGTATATTAGGATAGTGTGCATATTTAGATGATTCTATGTTATACTTTCCATGTAATGATATCCTTGTAATACCTTATATTGTGATGAATGGCAAGGCAATCCTCAAGGGGGAATTTACCCAACCTAACAATGATCTCAGACTCACCTCTTTTACAGTCTTCTATAGCAGTAGGCATAAAACATTATCAGGACTATCTCAAATTTATATAATTCATGATGATAACAACTGGTGAATTTTGTTTATGTGCTTGCAAAACCAACCCATTGATTTAGGATGCTTATTCTTAGTGATTGACCACTAATTATTTATACTTGAATGTCAGTAACTAGAACTTCTTCATGAAACATCACATTACGAGAATCTATATATGATTGCATTTCCAATGACTCCTTGACCAAAAGAAGAAGAAAAATAAAAGCTTAGCTTCCAAAACAACCAGAAGGTGAAGAAAAGAAATATGCTTTGTTAAACTCAACTTTAGAAAAAAAGTCGATCACACTGTATCTGCATAAGGTACGCTACATTCACAATAGCAAAAAAAAAAAAGAAGATTAAATAACGAAATCAAGGGATAATAATACCATTCAAAGACAAGAACATACAAAAGGAGAAGAAGAAAAAAGTCGATCAATCACACGTACATTATACATATTGAATTCAAATTTAACAAAATCAAAGGAACCAGCATGCTAAAGTTCGGAATCAAGAAAGTAAAAAAATTAATCTTTACATACCAATTCACCCGGAATTGAAATGTAAGTCGGAGTATTATCACAGCCGGTTGAGTGTTGAGGGATTTGGCGGAGAAACAATGACTGCTAATCCTGGAATGATTTTTGGATCGTGTGAGAAATCAATAATAAGGTAAGTGAATATCTGTTTCTTTTTTCAATTTAATAATTTACCAGTTTTTCTGATTGCCGTAAAAAATACTTAACATTTTTTAATTTTTGTTTGAAATTAAAATAGCCTGATAAAAAAATACACATGGCCTTTTTTAACTGGTGGTACAAGATCACCAATCTGTCTCATACGATCCGGACTGGAAGTTGGGTCGCACGTCGTCAACAAGTTATGAATGGGTTTCTACTTCTATAAAGGATAATTTTTTGATCAAAAATAAATAAAAAGGGTAATTTGATGCATTTTCGGATTTTCCCATAATCATCAATTAGTGACTTACGTACAAGAGAATAATTTCAGGGTCTAAATTTGTGGTCGTGGTTATTTAATTTTTGCGTCCGCATATTGCGTCATGGAAGACGTAGCAAGGCAACCCCGTGGAAAGAAAAGGCTCGCTCACAAAGACTTGGTCCGAGTCCGAGTCATCCATTTAATGATATAATCCGTGTTAATTTGGGCTTTTGGGTTATAGACTAGTTTAAAAGGTTTAAGAAAAATAAGCTTGATGGCAGCTGCGGCCAACGATGTTTTGAGATCCCGTTTCAAAATTACAGAAGAGTCCTAATAAAAGATAAAATATTCAATTTAAAATAAATTTCATAACTATGTACTAAAGTGGATGTTAAAAATAATGTTTAACTCTACACATGTCAACTTCTCATTGGACCGCATTGTCCATCTTTATTAAAACAATTTAATTGGTTAATTTTGATTGTAGACCCCACATGTATGTAAAATATGAAAGAATATATATTATTGAAATTGTATCTATAAATTTTCCTTAAAGATATAGTTAATTGATCTTACTATATACTAAATTCGATATTAAAATAATAATATAGAAAAATATATGTCAACTCCAATTAAATATATAATTAAAATTATAATCCATTCGAAAAAATTCTACAAATCTTAATTAGGAGTATTCAATCCCTTATACAAAAATTATAATCCTACAAATCTTAGTTCGATTAAACGAATATATTATAGCGAAAATACAGTATTGTTAAATTAAATCTTATAAAAAATAAATTAAATAAAATGATACAAGCGTTTATATCAAACTATCTTTTTGAATAACTTTATAAAATAATTTAAATTAAGTTTTTAGTTGAAATACTAGTATTTCCTAAAGTAATAGTACAAACTACGTATGGACTGTAAATCGTAAAAATTACAAATGGATTGTAAAAAAATCACAGGACTACACCTATTTAATTAGTAAAATTAGATATATATATATTTAAAAAAAAAAATTGAACCCTAGTGCCTTGGGCCGCCCCTGCTTGCTGGTTGAAACTTGCCTACCTCGTCATGTCAGTGGTGTATTCAATAATCAAAAACATGCACACTGACTTTCTTGCAACCTCGCATCTTTCCCATTTTTCTCACGTACCCATCATTTTACTCGTTTAATCAATTCTACGCGCTAAGCTTAAATGTTAATCACTACTTACGTTGCTACATGCTAGTTACTCAATTAACCATACAAACAATTTCACATGAAATGTGTGTCCGAAATGTAATTCTACATAAGATGAGGGTAGCGTCAAATGATCGATCAAAACCATAATAAATAGTTATTGATAGAAGAGATTTAGACTTTTAAGTTGATTTTATTTATGACAATGAATCCTAATCTCGGCGGGCGCCAGTGGGGCCCATGCCCCCACTCCTGTCCGGTTGTAATTTATTATTTTTATTTTAAATATTTTTTTAATAAAATATATAATTAAACAAATGTAAATTAGTTACATAAAAGTTAATAGTCTAGTTGGTTTAATTTAAATTTTAGGATGTCTAGTCTTTAAGTCAAGTTTATGTATTCTATCTCTATCATGTTACTAATATAATTTTAAAAGATACGCTATAAACTAAAGACTATTTTAACAAATTGTAACATTTATAAGATTTAACATACGATATGGTCAGGGGCGGAGCCATTGTGGGGCCAGAGGGGGCCCTGGCCCCCACAAACAAAAAAAAAATTTTTTTTAGTTATGCTTTTATGAATTTAAAAATTTATATAGCTATCTTTTAGTGATATTACGGGTTCCGGCCCCCTCAAACAAAACGAAAAAATTTGTATATTAATTTTAATTTGGCCCCCCCATTCTTCGACTCCTGGCTCCGCCCCTGGATATGGTTATCATCGACCGATAATAATTTAACGTAGGTCGACAAATACAAGTTGTGCCCCCACTCTCATAAATCTATGCGTCCGTCTTTGCGTGATCTAGTCGATAAGGAGCATGAATCAAGTGAATTTGTTGCAGTCGACTCAACTGTGTGGGAAAATCAATGGTGAGACGTCGGTAAAGATTACACCCTCTTATAAGTAAAGTGTTGATCCCGTCCATTGGACGCGTATAATTTATAATTTATGTTTTCTATTCTGTTGTATGTTTTTGTTTTTGTTTAAATCATGATTTGTCATTAAATATACTTCATTTTTAATATATTTTTAAAAACTAAAATCTATTGGATTAAATTTCTAAATGAATTAGTTTAAATCATCAAAATTCCTTTTTATTTTACTTAGTTGAAATACAGAAATCATCATCAAAATTAACAATAATGGCAACAAACATTAAAATGAATATTAATGCAATCACGTTTTTTTGTTACAACCTTTTACACTGCATGTTCTGACATCCCTTAAAAGCCCTAAACCAAAAATAAAAATTAAGAGCATGCATTTATTTGACCTAAGAAAAGAAAAATAAGTGTTGTACAGATTTGCACAAACTCATATCCTACACGAGTCATTCACTCAATAGGTGCAATCCTTTCCTCTTTCATTGCATTTTTTTTGTTCAATCCATTCCTCTTCTAATGCATCAATTTTTTTTAATGTAATCACGTTAATTAGAGGGAGCAAACTAAAGATTGCTATGTATTACAAAACTCATAAGTGTTGTAAAGATTTGCACAAACTCATATATATTCTACATGAGTCATTCACTTAGTAGGTGCAATCCTTTCCTCTTTCATTGCATTTTTTTTGTTTGATCCTTTCCTCTTCTAATGCATCAGTTTTTTTAATGTAATCACGTTAATTAGAGGGAGCAAACCAAAGATTGATATGTATTACAAAAAAAAACCAAAAAAAGAGAAGCAAAGCATTTATTTGACTAGGGGGAATATTAAAGTTGTAAAGATAATTTCATAATTCACAAAAAAATTGCTAGAAATTAGGATAAGGTATGAACAGAAGAGATATATAAATTGTATTGAAGTACTAATACTAATAACTTCTTGTAATTACCCTAGCTTTAAAAAACTTGTATTAAATACAATTATTATTAGAGTTGTCAAAACTCGATCCGATATGAAAAATCAATCCGAACTGACCGAGAATTTTTAAATTGAAACCCGACCATAATAGTGGTGAGTTAAGGAAAAACCGAACTCGATGAACCAAACCCAATTGAGCCGAAACCTGAACCTGACTCAAATCTGTCGGGTTGACGCGATTTGTTGTATATGCAGAACAAATTAAGTGTATATTAAATAGTATAATATATTTTACAAAAAGATAAAATTTATGTTTTTATTATCGAATATTATTATTTAATTATTTAATTATTTAATAATTATTTAAAAGTCGAATTCTTAACTTGTTAGACTGACCTAAACCAAACTATAACCTGACTTGATCAAACCTGTTTCCACTCGTAACCCGATTGATCTGAACTCACACTCAATCCTATCCCAAAAAGACATAACCTAAACCCGACCAAACCAAGCCGTCTGAAATGCATAATTGTTATACATATTATCCTATGCCTTATGTGTTTTGAAACGGTAAAAGAGGTCATTGGGTATCAATCGGTCTACCGATGGTCCTCTACACCTCTCCAATCTACTATATAATAATACAGTATAAAGCGGAACCCAAGTCTTTGTTAAAATTTGCGCCACATCATCAACCCTGAATAAAATAATGATTTTATTTTTTGCATTGATTTTCAAAAAATAACTTATATATCTTCTTGATATCTTATCCAATTTCCTTATGTATACTTAATATCTTACTCAATTATATATCCTTATACGAATAAGGAAATTCAAGTTATTTTCTTTTATATTCTTTAAAAAAAATTCTTATTAATTAGTATACATTTTTGTTATTAGTGAATCCGGAAGAAAAGTGAAAAAATTTCACATGTGTCAATACTATATTCATTAATAATATGAATTTGAAAATTTGAATAGAACTATTTTAGAATTAAAATTGTATGAATAAAAGTACATATACAAGCCAATACGTTCGGACTTTGATCTATCGGATTTGGATTATAAGTTCCCGAGTTAAAAGCGTATTCGTATTAAAATTCAATCTCAAATCGGTTAATTCGGTTTTATATTTACATTACCCGTACATGGTACGGGGTTTGTGCTAGTTATATTTCTAACGACTCGGTTGCTTGACTCTAGGGGATCATGACTTGGTAAAACTGTTTATTGACCCTAAACTAATTTTTTTGTCTTTTTGTTAATTTGGTATCTTGGGTACGTACGGTGCTTATGGCCATCTTCCAAAAATATATCAGTCAAGGACAAGACACCGTGGGATTTCATATCATAACTTATAATACTAAAGTGGTTAAAAATAATATTTAGCACGACACATGTTAACCTCTTATTGGACCGCATCACCTATTTTTATTAAAACAATTTAATTTGTTTAATTGGTTGAAATGTCATTATATAGACCCCACATTAGAACTCTTCTTCTAATCTACTGATTTTCATTTTGATTTTTTCTAAGAAAAAATAAACTTTAAATTTTATGCATAATTTTTCTCGAAATCTTCTTATCTACTAATTTGAATTTCAATCTATATTCTTTATAAAATCGTGTGGGTCAAAATTTTAATTTCAATTCAGTCCCTTTAAATCGGCACTTTTTTCTTGATGAAAATCTCAATTTCAGTTGTCTCTTTAATAGGTAGGGACATATTACTTTTTGCTTGGACGTATGAAACAAATAAATTATGAAAACAATTATCCGATGTAATCGATATCAGATCAATTTGATTCGTTGTAGATATAGTAGAATTTGTAGAGTCTATTTAACATGTTATATATCATCCATCGTTAATAATTTTCTAAAAATATTTAGATATTTCCTTGCTATTAAAAATAATTATCCAAATCTTAAAATAAATCTATCCAAGTAATATTATATAAAACTATTTTTTTGAATAACTTTATATAAAATTTAAATTGAGTTTGAGTTAAATCAAAATCGTGTCTTCAAGGCACGGGGACTAATACTAGTTAATATATATAGTAGATGTAGGTCAAATATAACTATATATAAATTAATACTTGTATTATGAAATAAAAAATTAATTAGTTTAGATGGTTTATCAGCCCATTGCATCATGCACGATTATGTGGTAAATATTAAAATTAATTTGAATATATTATATTATTGAATTTATGGACATTTAATTCAACTTACTAATAAAATACATCATGATAGTGCTATTATAATCAATTCGAATTAACTTATTGTTGCCATGTAAATTTTGGTCGTAGTATATTTTCTTATTTATAAATTTCTTAATATAAAATATAATAGCGATGTCCTAGCAAGTTATTTCATGTAGATAAATCTATTCATGTGCTAATATTTATACGATATTATTTTGATAGATTATGGATATAGATATTAGTTTGATATATTAATATAAACAAGGACATATGGAATTTTTTTAATTGTAATATTAATAAGGATATATAATTATTAAAATGTAATTTATTTATAATTAATTTAATATAAGGTGGGACCAGAATTAACGTGGAGACTCCAAATGTCTCGACTTTAAGATATAGTATAATATAGATTGTGTTTTTAGTCCACCACTGTTCAATTAATTCTATTTTTGTATAAAGTAGATGTCATGTACAATATAAAATTTTATTGATTAATAAGTGTCAATTTTTTCTATTTAAGATTCAAACAATTTGTTTTTCTATTTAATTGTCCTGAATGATGTAACTACATTTTTCGGTTATTTCTGATTTATTAAACTTCTCGAATAAGTTATGACTTCAATTCATTATGCATCCGTCACTCACTAATGTATGGTGACGAGAGCCAGATTTACCATTTTAAAACACACCCCTATATATGGTGCAATAAGGTTGATACATGTCATTTTAATTATTATGTTAACTTCAATATATAGTTATGATGATAATTAGGAGAAGATTGCTAAGGTTGAATCCTAATTAGTGAATATCTATAGATGATTAAAATTGAAAAAAAAAAGCATGGATAATAGTAAAATGATAATTACTATTATTTAACACCGTCTAGTACACCCTAAACTGATAATGATTTTTAAGGAATTAAGTAATTATGATCATTTGATCGAAAAAAAAGAAGTAATTATGATCATTGATCCTTAAGATTAAGACTTACAAACACGTTTCTACTTTTGGTGAAGTCCGGAAAGGACGTACTAATTCAAGGAAGCGGAGGAAACTAAAATGCTTGACCGGCTCAATGAAAACGACATGCTAAATGCATTCCTCAAGTTGCCTTACATACCCTAGCTACACTACATACAATGCAATCAACCAAAACAACGACAAGATGGTGTGTGTCTTTTTTCCACTCTTACAAACGCGTACGTTGAAGTTTCAAAGTGCAAAAACTATTCCAAACCAAATCTCCCAAAGCCAATATAAATACACCAACACTTGTGATCAATCAATCAGGAACCTACTCTCACCTTCCTTCCTACGTTGATCGATCATCAGGAAAAACTTAATCACTTATCAATTAATTGAAAAATGGAGGATCTAATCCCGCCCGGGTTCCGATTCTATCCCACCGAAGAAGAGCTCCTCTCGTTCTACCTCTGCCATAAGCTCGATGGGACTCACCCCGAGCTCAACTGTGTCATTCCCATTCTTGACATTTACGCTGTCGAGCCCTGGGATCTTCCAAGTAAGTTCGAGCCCTAAGAATGGAGCATTTTAAAACCTATAAGACTTTTTTTTGTTGAATGCATTGTCTACGAGAGTCGAATTGGTGACCTCTGAGTACTACCTTTAAAGGCTTAACCGTTTGACTAGACGCCCGAAGGTAAACTGTCTTTTTTTGAGTATACTGAAATGGGTTTTTATTTATTAGGGCGGACGGGAGAGAGGTGTAGAGCGGAGACGGAGCAATGGTTCTTCTTCGTGCCGCAACAGGAGAGGGAGGCGCGTGGGGGAAAACCAAACCGAACGACGATGACAGGCTATTGGAAGGCGACAGGCTCACCGACTTATGTGTACTCGTCGACCCAAATGAGAGTGATTGGGGTGAAGAAGACCATGGTTTTTTACAAAGGAAGGGCTCCCACCGGAAGGAAGACCAAGTGGAAGATGAATGAGTATAAGGCAATTGAAGGTGCTCCTCAAAGTGTGCCTTCCTCTTACATTAACGAAGCTTCTATCCCCAAGGTACACTTAGAATTATTATTTTTTCCCTAGTTTCATTTAGTATCAAGTTGAGAGTTTTATATAGTATTCATATTTATAAATCTTTTAACATTTTTATATAGTTACTTTAGCTTTCAAAGATAAACGTTATATATTTAAAAAAAAACTGTGTAGTAATATGTAGTATATATATTTTATACAACTCAAAGTTGTAAATTACACGTACGGTACGTGCATACAAATAGGAGATTGTTCACTTAACGATTCAATTTTAGCATATTTGTCGTAAATCATTCGAGAAAGCTACTCACTCGATTAACTAAAGACGATCTAATTGCAAGAAATCATATTAATGCAAATATGCATGTGGATGTGGGTATTTCGATCCTTATTTTTTTTTGGTAGAAGGTATTTCGATCCTTATTAACGATGGACTTACAAAAAGAAATCATAAAATGCATGTGGAGGGTATTTCGATCCTTAATGATGGACGTACACAAAGAAGTATAATTGATTGGTAATCAGTTCCTAATTAGAGCTTAATCTTTATATATACTTCTTGTGGGTACGTATATGTGCTCAATATAACTGGGACCATTTTAGTAGCCATTACTATCTAATTAGACATTTAATTCGACATTAACGATAGAGACATTTGATTCAACAAAATCATCTAGGGAAAAGTCCTGTTATAACGACAGCCTTGTTATGTCTACATGCAGTTAAGGCACGAAATGAGCGTGTGTAGGGTGTACATAACTTCAGGGAGCTCAAGGGCATTCGACCGACGCCCCTCCGCCATGCCCATACGAGATCCGATCCACGCGGCCCCACCCGCACCTCTGGCACCAACACTCGAACCTCGGGCCCTACCTGCACCCGCGAATACGAGCTCGATGTCGGTATCCGACGGTTCTAACTCCGGAGGAGAGGGTCGAGATCGTCTCCAAGCAGAGGATGTAGGAAGTAGTAAGAACTTTGATGATGAGATTATGGGCGGGTTGGAGCCCTTTTGGGAATGGGAACAACTTAATTGGCCATGAAATGAAGAACAACACTTGATTAATTGTGCATGCACCAATTCAAATGCTCGATGGATTTTTTGCTAAACGGTGACCTAACTTAATAAAAAGATTATATAGACTTTCTACGTATAGTTTCTGATTGTTTAGTTTCGGGTAGGTCCAATAAAGAGGAAATGTGTTATTTTAGATGGTTTAAGAGAGTTATATGCTCTAGAGCAATTCAATTAACAATTCAATATTTCAACCATGTTTTCGTTGGGATTAAATAGATATATGTACGTAGCTTTTAAGTTAAGAGGTAGCTCGTGAAGAGTAATATATGTTTATGCACTTACGAATATGAGCGATTCTAGGTTTATTCTAAGTCTTGATCTTACGCTGTTTGGATAGAATTCGGTTGCAAAGAGATTCATATATTAAATCGGTGTTTTATTTGTCGAGGTTACTTTATATTCATGAGAGTCAGAGACCTTTGATTACTGTATATATATCCTAGAGGTTTAACTGATTGACTAACTGTCCGAAGACTTGAATCGATCAGTGTCTTTTAATTAGGTTGGAGATACTTGGACCAAAAAAAAAATTAGGTTGGAGATACACAGATTGATGTGCTCAAGCCGCTATTTTGATTATTGACTGCTCGCTACACTTACAAGAATGTGTTGGAATATAATTAAGCTAATTCATTGAATGTTTGGGATTATGATGTATTATTTTCCTCCTATTATCAATTGATTTTTACGGAGATCATCGACATACGAGGACGTTGAAGAGCTAAGAAAATGCATCCATCTCGTTTCGACTATTAATAAATAGCGTACAGTATCCTCTTTACTTCACTTGACAATTTAGCATATCACTAATGTTGATTAATACGCGGTTTTCATTATGATGACATCTGTCAATTAAATACGTGACATAAAAAATGTCAATCACAGTAGGTAAGCACGTATCTGACCAATTTGATATCTTCAAACATGTATGAATTTGGTTCATATTTCAACACCTTGGGCATATGACCTTTTTGTTTTAATTTAAGGATCGAGATCTTGTGAATGAGACTTTGGTGTGTAAGAATTTTTCTATAATGTGTCCTACCAAAGAAATGACTTGAAGTGACTTGAAAGTTAAAAGTGCATTCATATAACATTGGGGTAACGCTGTGTAATAACACAATTTAATGTGTAAAGTCTGCTCATTACAAAAAAAATTACAATAATGAATTTGGTTGCATCTTTTAACACACTTGTGAGTATGACTAGATCCCAAATGAAGTGAAACATCCAGTGCATTAGGCTAAAAATAGATTAAATTTAATTAAAATTCATTTTGACATATTATTTAAAAAAACAATCAAACAATTTTATCAGAATCCCGATCTAATCTTAGGATTCTAATGAGCTTACAATCCAAAATCGGCGAAATGATCCGACATTCTAAGTAAAGTCTTATTATATCTAGTATGTAGGATTTTAAATAAGTTTTGATTCAACGTTAATTTTACAAACGATTCTTTTTTTTGGTCGAATGAGAAGCGATACTCTCCGACTTCTCGAGGGAGCGGTTTATTGATGATAAAAAGGGCTAAGTGGTCAACATATGATGGATAGTCCGACCCCTTACATCTTCAAAAAGAAATAAAAAAATCCCCTTTGGCAGGGCATTCAATACATGGAATTCTAATCCGAAAGGAAAAGAAAAGGCAAAATAAGCGAGGTTATCCACAATGGAGTTAGCCTTACGGTACATGACGGAATTGGATAGACCAATCCCTACTAAGAAAGCCTTAACACTGGGCAACCAAGCTAAAGAGCGGGTGGTTTCGTCTAGCACCGGTCCTTAGGAACTGAATAACTAGTTGAGAGTCCAACTCGAGGGTTTCTCCGATAATCTTTGTTCTAAGCCAACTTCAATCCATTAAACACCCCCAATACTTCGTCATAGTTCGGTACCAATGTTATGAACTAAACCACCACCATAGCCCTCATGGTACACCCCCAATCCATTTTACTTACGACTCTAATGATCCTATAAATTATTCTCAGGATCCTACAGAATATTTATTATATATATTATGCAAAACTCAAGTTTTATTTTCCACGAAATTATTAATCTCCTTCATCGTAGAACAATTTTATTTATAAAAATAACAATATTTCTAACACTCCTTCTTCATATATAATAGATCTGCACTATATTAGATTATTCTTGCATACTTTTAGTCATAACATAGGATCTTATGATCCAACGACTCGATCTAGAAGACCCTCACCGATCCAATTATAAGATCCCGATCCTGACAGCCTTGCAATCAAATGTCTTAAAGGCTTTTAATTTTAAAAAAGTTTGCATTTGCATTACTTGTGTAGATATAAATTATAAAGATCTTTCTATAATATGCCCTACCAAAGAAATTACATTGAAGTTAAACTCTGTTTTGATCAATAGGCCGAAATAATCTCTCTCAATATACCAGATGTATTTGGTATATCAAAATGCTTTTCTTATAATAAAACTCGGTATATATACAATTGGCGTACATGTCCTCAAAACAAATTAATGTTAAATATTTATTTCATTTTTCCATTTTAATAACAAAATTTGTAAGAATTAAATACTAAATATTTCTACCAGGTACGTTTTATTTACAATTTGATTAGCACAAAAATGGCATCCTATTCTAGCCGTTAGATATTTTATAGTGTAAAATTCCTCAAGAAAACATCACTACAAATTTTTTTTTTTTTTGGTCATCAAAATTTAGGATGAGGGGATGGTGCCCCAGTCCAAGGTCAGGGAAGACCCAAGGGCTCAGAGAGCTCTTACAAGGGGATTTACATATGTCTTACCTCAAGGAGACTAGGGAGGATCGAACCTGCGACCTGTCAGACCGATGCCCTGTCATGCTCCACTAGACCAACCCCTTGAGGTTAACATCACTACAAATTACAGTCACTAAAACTCCATGAAAAAGTGGAAGTTATTGTCCAGGCTGAGGTTCAGGCTCGATGGGCCGTAAACCCATAATGTCAAAAGCCCAATAGATTTTGGAAAATGGGATTTGATTTTCGAGTTGACGAAATGCAATTTCATTTTTCTTTTTTGAGCCCAGCAATTTCATTTTTCGAATAAACATCCGCATTCTTTTGAAACTTTATATATTGCCTACACAAGAGAACAGATGGACCAATTTGTCTACTTTTATAAAGCTTAGGCAGTCTCCAGTAATTTATCGAAATCCACATACCAGTCTAAACTCGCCTCTGTCAGTCTTTGCTGTATTTCGTTTTGCCCACGTAAACCTCTCTCTCTTTCCGTCGTCCTCTTCTCTCTCTCCCCCTCCCACCATCGAAAAAGCGAGAGTGCGAGGCTCCCAAATCGCAGCGGTTTCTGCAAAACCCTAATTCTACGATTTTCTGTTTTTCTTCTTCCTCCTTTGCCAAACTCCCAAATTAAGCGACACATGACTAGAACGGCGATCCTGTTGTTAGGTTTCATCATCAATTAGATACTCAACTCGTTCCGTTTCCTTCCGTGCTGTTTTCTACTCAGATAATGAGGCCGATTAGGCTCCCTGAGCCTCCCACTAGCCCCAGGGGAATGCCGGAGATCTTCGAAGGAGGCGTCTATGGCGTAATTCGGCGTGTTGTTGTCATCGGAAACGGATTTCCTGGTGCCGAAAACCAGTGTATCGGTTTGGTTCGTGCTCTGGGGCTCTCCGATAACCAGCTCTTCTATGTGAGTTTCGAGCTCTTAATCGTTCTATATCTCTGTTGTAAACTGGTGTTTAGTTTGTTTTGTAGCTTTCTTTTCGCGAAATTGTTGCTTCTTCAGTGCTTAATTTTGTAAAAATAGCTTGGAATTGAAGCTAGTCTCTATAGATTGATTTCCGTCTGGATGAGTTTTGCATTTGTATCGCTTCATTCCCAATTGGCATGTGCATTTGTTGATTTAAGTGTAGGGTTTGATTGATATGTGGCATTTCTTGACTTAGGCTTAGGGTTTGCAGATTAGTGTCACCTTGTTGGTAATTTGCACCCTCCTTGGTAAACAGTGTGAATAATCGGAATCAGAATGCCCCCATTCTGTTTCATGTGTTTGGTTTGGCTATGGATGATAATGAAATTGATTACTACGACTGAAAATCTCATTCCTGTACTCACCCACCCCACCCTCCCACTCTATCCATTCATTCCAAGAGCTCTATCTCATCTGGTTGGCGGCCTAAGTGGTAGGAAACAAAACCCTAATTTGTTACAAAATTCATAAAAAAACATATAGTAGCAAGAGTGGCTCCTGGTTCTGGCTCAATTCCAACATCATACTAATGGGGGCCTTATTTCCAGCATATAATTGCTGTCTGTGTAGGCTTTGTGATCCTAGTTTGTCATGGCATTTATCTCAGTGACTGAGATTCCCCTATAAGATATATCTAGTAGGAAGGTTTGTTGCAGGATATGAACGTAACATCTATGTTTCATTTTAGAAAACATCAATTCCTATGCTGATTCATCATGCTCTCTTCACTTTTTGTTTCTTTCAATTGCATTTCCCATGCAAGGAATAAATGTTTAGTGCAGCCTGGGTGCATTATCTATGTGTATGTTTCTTTCATTTGGGTTGTGAGAGTTCTTATTTTACATTGACAGCGCGTTACCAGGCCAAGAGGAGGAATCAACGAGTGGCTTCATTGGATCCCTGTTTCTCTGCACAAAAGATTGGACTACGTTGTCAGACAATTGTATGTATATTCTCATATTTTCTTTACATCAGGGCAGAAGAAGATTGGCCCCTTACCTTCAGCAAATGGCGGTGGTGTTGGACTATCATCTGTTCTAGAAGCTGATGCAAAACAAATCGTAAACATGGCTCGTAAGACATTTGAAAAGTATGCTCTCCCTCATATCTAACATCCTGTATATACACAATTCGCTTTACGTATTCATTTTAATAGAGCTACTAGAAAGCTCACTTTTTGTAACAGAAAGTTATAAAGTAGATAATTTAACAAAAAAGAGGGTTAAATTAGTTACCTATTCTTGTAGAGCTAGCTATTAAATATGGTCAAGAATTTATAACAGTGCTGGTTTGAAATCCTGAAATGGTTCTTAGCCCTAATCCTATCTCATGTAAGTTATTAATTTGAAATATTCTAAGGCCGAGAGGACAATCAGGCGCTCATGTAGTCCCATTTTTGCACAATAGTTTGGGTTTACGCACAAGTGTTGTTCACATTCTAGTTTACCGTGATTTATATGTAGCATTCTAAAAGGTTAAGAATTCCTAACGGTGTTCATTCCACTTTGCCTTATAACCTTCCAGTACCCTTTGTACGAGGGGTTTGGGGAATCTTAAAGAGGAAATATTGACTTTTCAAACTGATAAGTGTATGATAAATCCAGAAGAAATGAAGCATTTTGTCCTCCTTTATCTTTTTTACTTTTTTTTTTCTTAATGCCTCAATTCTAGTCTCTGTTTATACCATTTGTCCCAAGGGGAGCTGTTAAAATTCTAATTTATCATCTCTCCTCTGCTGCAATGTTTTTAAAATCCTTTTCTAACTTTGGGTATAAGATTGGCTGTGATTTTAGTGTAAAGCACAGTTATCTAGATATGACTGGTCATAACTTCTGGTTCATAGCTTGACCAGCTGCTCTAGCAGAAACAACATCACTGTGACTCTGCTTGTATATCCATGCATTAAACTGATTGTCAATTGCGATCAGGTCTTCCTTGCTGCATTTATGTTTTTGCAACAAGCAGAGTCACAGTGATGTTGTTTCTGCTACTTATTTTGACTGTTCCCTTGGATCGTTATCTGGATCAAGTTATGCAGTTGCAGTAGTTTATACATTGTAGAAATTAGTGTTTCAAACGTGAATATTTTGCTTGTATTGATTTTTTGGTCACATGTCATGTGTATACAGGGATGGCCCACTTTTGGTAGTTGCTTCTGGAAGGGATACAATTTCAACCGCAAGCTCGATAAGGCGGTTGGCATCTGAGTTTGTGTTTGTGGTGCAGGTTTGATTCTGCTGCTGATCTTTGCAGACGCTTATGATGTAATTTGTACCATGGTTTTAAATTTGCGATTTGAAGAAAAGGCTGTTATTAGTACCCTGCTTATCTCTTTCACACATCAATGCAATGTTAGGTTAGCATCTGAGAAACATTGACCAAAGTCTTTATGTTTGACTAGGGTTCACATCAGAACATCAATACTCATGTTCTGACATTTGTTAATTATATCAGTAAATGTAAAGAGTGTAATATAGCAAGTTAACAAACATATCTAACCTTAAGGTTTTGCACTTGCATCAACTACAACAGATTCAACATCCTAGAACACGGTTAGACAGATTCGACATGGTGATCACTCCTCGTCATGATTTTTATTCTTTGACTCCTCAAGCACAAGAACAAATCCCTCGTTTTCTCCGGCCATGGATCATTCGTGAACCTCCTGGTAAAAATGTGGTATGTATCATGTAAATTTTTTCCATATAAATATATAATATATACCTTGTCCTCATCTTATTTTGCTTTCCTGGTATAGTTGCTATTCTCCATGTTTCCTTATTGTGTCATGTCACCACATCCATATCTAGGTACTCACTGTTGGAGCTTTGCATCAGACTGATTCTTCGACCCTGCGCAGTGCTGCTAGTAAATGGCAAGATGAATTTGCTTCTCTACCAAAGCCTTTTCTTGTGGTTAACATTGGTGGACCAACAAGTAAATCACTACACCTTTTCATTGTTCATATATCTTGTTTAGATGTGCAAACCCTCTTTATCATGGCCTGGTCATCATCTCATAGTGTAATAAGCATGATGCTGAACTAGAAGTTTAAAAGTAGAAACTATATCTGGCGAAAAAATCATGTCATTTGTTTAAGGAACTGTATTAGGTGCTTGCTATGCTCAAGGTGAGGGAAGGATTAATCTGAATTTTAGGAATGAAAATATGATGTATTTTATGTTATACGTTGATAAGGATCGTTCAAAAGATTACCTTTACTAAGCTATTTTTATTCCTTTTATGCTGATTTTGTAGTTAGGCTGTTCACTATATGCAGTCCAACCCCATGGACTAAGGTCCACCAATGTAATGGGTTGGTGCAATGTGCCCCTTTTTTTGTTTTTATTTTCAGAAAATGACATTTTCCCGTAGAATCAATAGTAGATGTCATTATATATTGATGGCAATCTTGTGTGGAGATGTTGATTTCACTTGAGATTGTGATCAAATCATTAACTATCCTATATCACAGTTTTCCATGGCTTTTGTCTAAAATGGTGTCAAACCAATTATGAACATTCATTAAGTTAAATATTTTCTGTGAAATCATAATGTTTGTCCGACCTAGTTGCTTGTGAGTATAGCTGTTTGCTGAACTTTAATCATGTGACCATATAGGACATTGTCGATATGGTGCTGATCTTGCAAAGCAGTTGACAGCATACTTGCAGAATGTTCTTCTAAGTTGTGGTACTGTGAGAATTTCTTTCTCACGGAGGACTCCAGAGAAGGTTTGTTGTCTGCTCTTTCCCTTAACATTATCCCTTTTTCAGTTGATAACACTCGTCATTAACTTTTGCCTTTTAATATCATGACAGGTTTCGAAAATCATAAAGAAAGAACTTGAAGGTCATCCCAAAGTTTATATATGGAATGGTGAAGGTAATGCTTATTTGAAGGCAGTCTTGAAGCAGTGAATCAAAACTGAGTGTAGTAATCAAGCTTCTCAGGAGCCAACCGATTATAATTTGAGTTAAAAAACCAGTTGACTGATACCTAAATCATTTGCAGAACCAAATCCACATTTGGGGCATCTAGCATGGGCAGATGCTTTTGTAATCACAGCAGATTCAATCAGCATGTTGAGCGAAGCTTGTAGCACTGGGTATGTTTTGACTGGTGGCCATTATTCTTATTTACTCAGTTTTATGTGCTATCAATTCTTAATGTCTCAAAAACTGTGTTTTTATAGCAAGCCTGTGTATGTGATTGGAGCTGAGCGTTGCAAATGGAAGTTCTTGGACTTCCATAACTCTCTGAAGGAACGAGGTCTTGTCAGACCATTTACTGGCTCTGAGGATGTAAGTCATATTAGTTCTTCATTTAATTTGTGATGCTTGCATACAAAAATTACAATTCTGTATAGACATTTCTGAAGTTATTTGTGATGTTGTTGTATAAATGTGCCAGATGTCAGTTAGTTGGAGTTATCCACCACTAAGTGACACAGCTGAAGCTGCAAATAGGATACACCAAGCACTTGCTGAACGTGGATGGGTCTTGCGTCCGTAGAGAGCTTGCGTCAATCGTCGCACTTCTCCCTCTCGGTGTAAGAGAAAATTTCAGAAAAGCGAAACCAGTTGCATTTTTTTACACTCAAAATTCTTTTATCATTGAGATATAAGAAACAATTTTGCAATAAAATCTTGATTTGTCAGGCTGGACATGCAAGATCGACCGTGTTACGTCGGTGTATGCACATACATGGTATACAAAACTGGAAGGCTTTGTAGAGTTTCATTTGCCTGTAGCTCTTTACCCTGATGTTTTGTTGCTGACAACTTTAGGGAAAGTATATACACTTGGCTTTTGTAATGCCAATTTGTGTGGATGTATAAGAAAAATTCATCTGTCTTTTAAAAGGAGGTGAAATCATCTCTCCTAGAGACATTCTCGAAATAACCGTGTAACGACTTTTGTGGTTGTGAGTTCTCGTGTCAAACTATTATGTAATGATTTATTTGATCCTTGCATATGTTCAATATGGAAGAAAGTTTGGTTAAGTGATAATGTGTACTATTTAGAGGCTTTTTTGGTCAAGGGTTTATCGAGAAGAGTCTAATCGGAGTCCTTTGGTACTACGGTACTACCTAGAAACTCAAGTCATTGACTATGAAATCTTCTTTTAGTAGTTTATCAATTTGTTTATAGAATAAATTCTTGTTGGTCGGGCCTTCATTAGTGTAGACCATCTTTTTTACCATAATCCATTGTCTAAATAACTTGTCTTTATCTCAATGACTTCAAACAATATTTAAGGGAATTTCTTACAAAAAATGTGTTGTGAAACTTGGGGCTTTCCTAAAATAACCATGTGGGGTTTGTACAAAACTAAACTAGAATTTTCGTTCTCAAGTTTCATATTTTCCATTTACTACGAACGTATCGAATTCCTAAATCCTTTCATGAAAATTTGTTGCATTTGTATGCCGATCTTCAAATTTCAAATAAGATTACATGATCTAGAACTGATACTCCACATTTGACAAAATATATACTCGTATTTTGTCGGTGTAATTTTGTCAAATCTTAAAAAACTTTGACCTCGAATATACGTTCAACGTTCATTTGACGGAGACAAAACCCATGTCCTTTTTGGATTTCGGTGATGCAAACATCGCAAATAGCGAATAATTGGTATGAAGTAAAACACGGATCATATATTTTCTCAAATCAGACGTCATTTTCTTTGCTAATCTTAATTAATCCCTCGTTGAATCCTTCAAGTTTACATAACAAAAGTAACTTAATCTATGTATATTAATACCCACTTTAAACCAAATCATTTTCCCAACCAACATGATTAAACATTAGTTAACATTTCTTGATCATCAAATGAAACCTTTGCTTTCTAACACCTCCTCCTCCACCGGCGATCACCACGACGGCGGCGGCGCTGATATCTCGGCCGTCCACGGCGACATCATCAGGGCCCACATCCTAACCCGCCTCGACGGCCTCTCTCTCGCCTCGGCCGTCTCCGCATCCTCTCACCTCCGCTCGGTGGCCGCCGCAGACGAGGATCGGCTCTGGAGGAACGTCGTCAGCACGTCCACGTGGCCCTCAACTACCAATTTACGTGTCCAACAAGTAATCGACTCGTTTCCCGGTTCCCACCGTGGATTCTTCTCGGATTCTTTCCCGGTCCTAACCGGCCACGTCAGCGGCCTCCGCAACAGGGCTAACCCTAACGGTCCCATCATAACGGAAGAGCTGATCTCGGCCGTCGATATCTACTACAAAGAAGAAGCCGTTTTCTCTCGGGTGCAAGAAACGGAGACCGTCACAGGGTGGTTCGAGCACTCCCCTTTCCGGATCGACCTGCTCGGCCCCAAAGAGTCGTTCCGGGTCCGAACCGGGCCCGTTTTGGAGGATGAGCTCGAGAGCGAGCTGGCCGAGAATCTGAAGCTGAGCTGGATCTTGATCGACCCGGCCCGGAAGGGATCGGTCAATGTATCGAGCTTGGGGGCGGTGGCGACGGAGAGGCATTGGCTGACCGGAGAAGTGACGGTCAAGTACTCGACGGTGATCGACGGCTTCCGGGCGGTGGAGGTGGAGGTGAAGGTCACGTGCCGCTCGGGGGAGATGCACGTGAGGGAAGTGGGGATGAGAGTTGAGGATGTGGAAGGGAAGTGGATGCATGGGAAGGGTAGTTTGGGGATTTTGGTAAACGCGATGGAGGTTGGGGAGAGGAAGATTGATAAGGAAGGTGTAAAGGGAAGAAAGAGATATGAGAAATATTTGGAGACGAAAAGATTGTGGAAAGAAGAGAAGGAAATGAGAGAAAGGGAAATGGGGATGGCTTGTATTAGTGTTGGGGTTTTTGTATTCCTGGGGTTTAGTGGTTTGATGTCTCTATTGTTGTAGCGGGTTTCGTGGCGAATTCAGGATTGTCCGAGAAGGGGTGAATTTTAGAACGATTGTCGTCTAGTGATGGTCCGATCGGGTGTTGGGGCAATCGTCTCCACGCACCCCTAGACCCGTCCATGGTAGGTCTGAGCAAAGGTTTAGGGTTTGTTTAGATTACATTCGAAAAGACATTATCCCGCGTTATATTACATAAATTGATGAAGGATAATGTCTTTTTGGTGACGTACACTTCAAATAAGTTCTTATTATGTGATATTAGAAGAGGTAGTAACACATGTAAATTTACACATGTATATATATGTGATATACAACGTTGTTTTGGTGGTTATTCAATTCTCATTGTAAGGAGTAAAGATTTATAATTTCACACTGGTTTGAATTGTACTCTAAGTCTCTAACCAGAGATTTGTGAAAATGCGAACAAAAAGTTGAATCACTTGAATGATAAATGAAGTTTGATCGATCGATGAGCAATGTAATTAAGTTTGATAAAAAGTATACGTGGCTGTTCTTGGCAAATTAGGCCCCATGTTTACGTCATTTCGAGTTTATAGATATTGTCATCACCTTCTCTTCTTTTCGTTTTTTTCAACCAAACAACTAAATGTTTACTAATGGTGTACTAAGGTATGTAAACTGAAATAACTTCAAATAGTTTAGCCTTTAGTTTGGTACTAGCAGTTGACCCGCACCTTGTACGGGGTATTATTTATTTATTTGTTACTTTATACATTGCATTTATAATTAATAATTACAAATAGTATTTTTTGTATAGTTTGTTTTAAAATTACACTTATCTTTTGGATTATAAAATAACATAATTCTCATATATAATCAAATATTTATAAAAATAATTATATACCTTATTTATATATGAACTATCAACAAATAAATAAATATATAGTTAAATGATCGAGGAAGAAAGTCATGCGATAAGATTTATTATAAATTTTATTAAAAAATATAGGTGATATTTAATAAAAATACAAAATAAAACCAAATTATCTTGTATATGCGTGATTATGTTATGAAAAATGAATAAAATAAGAAGTAAATAAAAAATAGGGATTGAATTATCCAAGCATGAATTTTATTTCCCCATAAAAAAAGACAATGAGATTAATTTTATCCATCAAGTTTGTGGTTGTTCAATAAGAATAATATAGGTAGACAAACCATAAAAAAGGAAGATGCGTAATTAATTTTGTACGTAATTAAGCTTGTTCAAAATTTTGTCATCTGTGACTAACAATGATCGGCGTAATTAATATGTAATAATTGTAATTAAATTTTGATGAGATACGATAATTTAAATAATATAGATAGACAATGAAATTAATTTTGGTGTTCATAATTTTATTCATGTAAAAATAGATAAGATAAGAAATTCTACCAAAAAAAAGTAGATAAGAAAGAGAAACTTTTGTAGAAATTATAACCTATATGGAGGATAAAAGATAAATTTCCCAAGTAGTAGAAAGATAAATTTTCCAATTCAATAGATGACAAAATAATTAATATAAAATATATTATTTTAATAAAAGGGGTGATGTGGCGCAATATGGTGGCGGAATTTGCTTCCGCTTTAGTATATAGTAATAGATAATTATCAATCAGGTTGGAATGTTGGATCAATCCACCGAGTCAAAAACACCGACTTTTTTTTATAATTATTAAAGTAACATTTAATATATAGTATTTTTTACAAACTTAACTATGAAAATCTATTAACTTTCAAAATAAATTATACATTCTTTGTGTTTATTAAATCAGGACAACCCAACAGATTCTAGGTTTCAATCCAATCGGTTTTAGGTCAAACGGGTTCGGTTTATACAATATTGTTGATGGTTGTACATGTATGTCAAGATTTTTGATATTTATTCAATTCTCATCATCTCATGGTAAAACTTGCCCAAAAACTTGTAATGGTATATATTATGGTAAAAGGAGTTAAAGATCTACAAAATTTCCCACTGTTTTAAATTCTGCTCTACTCAGAAAGAGACGTGATTTAAGTCACATAAGTTGACCCAGTTATGAATTTGGGCCATTTTCAGGATTGGGCTAACCCAAATCGGCCCATCATCCTTAGGTTCTTAGGAAGGTGGACTTAATTTTTTTTTTTTGGTCTTGCAAATGGCCATCTATATAAGATGAACTTATCTAATTAGTAATTATGGCGATAATTCAGTCCCAGTTTTAAACTTCTAGACCGAGTTAGGTTAATACTTAGACACTGTTTGGAAATTGATGCTATCAATATATAAGAATGATACTAGTATAAAATATGACGGTATCTAAGCATAAAAATGGGGGACAAGTCTTGGACTCATTAGCCACCATAAACAAAGTTAAGTAGGTAGGTTTCATGAACGTTGGAACTTGTAACATGCTCAACTCCCTGATCGAAGCTTTGGCCTTCTCTGAAAATGGCACACAATCTTGTGCGTTCTTTGCACGTACTCATTTACAACTATGTATTATAACGCGAATCTACAAAACCAAAGTCGATTAAATATGCTATATCTAGAAAGCTAATGTATAGAATTTTGCGTACATAAGTTATCTTTTCATTTTTCGAAGCATCTGAATCGCACCTGATTTTGTCCTTATTGTTTAGATTCTATCATTCTAAGTTTCTAACAGTGTTGGTTTATGGCCATGTAGTTTGGAACATTCACTCTGTTTCATTAACTTGATTCCCCCATGTTTCGAGAATTCGTGTACAATCAATTACTCATTCCACAGCTTTAACATGAATATTGAAGATTACTTCTTACCAGAATGTTTGGTCAGTCTGATGGACGGACAAATTGGTTTGTCATTTTTTTTTAGGATGTTATGTCATATGATTAATAAATACTTTGGTCCATAATTTCATCATTTCATCCTTTATTTGTCCTAGTTTTAGAATGAACTTAATATAAGATTCTTATTTTTTTTTATCTATGAAAATGCTATATTTTAATTGAATATACATTGAGCATACAATATGCATAATCATTTAGGCCATAGTTTTTACATAATGTAATGTTTCGATAGTTAAATGACTATAGAAGCTAATATATTCTCTTTCTTTTTGGAATGTTAAATATATAACATCAAAGCAAATAGGGGTTAGGAAGTTAGTATGGATTCGAGTCAACGCTTTTTCATAACTTGATACAACCATTCGTGGGTGATAAAGTGAACAACCGTACTCTTATTTTGGCTTACATGAGGAGCCATTAACATTTTCAATTATTTAATTATCTCATTTGTTGATCAATCCTCTATATTTCACAAATTAATAGAACAACTTCATTTTACCTAAATATACTTTCTAATTTAAATACCTTTTAGAAAACTAATGTGTATGTTCGGAAATAATTAAAATTATAAATTAAAATATGACTAATGTGCAATCACCCTTAAAAGCATAAAACCAAAAAAATATAAAATGATTATTGTCTAATTACCCTTAAAAGTTCAAACACAAAAAAAGAAATTAAAAAAGGGTATTTATTGGACATGAAAGTCAAAAATAAGTGTTGTAAAAATAAAGATAGGAGGGAAAATTAATAATAAAAAAATAATAGAAAACAAGCATTGATGTGGCAAAGAGAGAAAACTTAAAGTGCTGTAGAGAAAAGGAAAAATTTACCAAAAAAATAAATATAAAAAATAGAGAGCAAACATTAAAGTGACAAGGGGGAGAATTTTAAGTGTAATATAGAAGATTTTAGAAGAACTTAAGGTTTAGGCCTTGTGTTAAAAAAGTATTTTTTTATCATAAAGTATTTTTTTTCACCTCAAAAATAACAAAATATAAGTACATTTTAAGTATTTCGAAAGTAAAAAAGTAAACTTCCTATAAAAAAAGCACAATTTCAAAATAAGCGTATCATGCATCAATTCCTACCCAACTTTATTAGAAGAGAAGTGTAAGAATTTTTTGTTCAAATTGTTTTCTTTTTATTGCTTCAAAATCTTCCGTACGGGTTCAAATGGGTTGTGCGTTTAAGTGGTGAAACAGTGTTTTGTGTGACCTCATCCGTAAAGATGTTCTAAGATAGTGTTAGGGCCGGTTTTTAGGTTTAGCCTAAGTACTTTCCTTATCAAAACAAATTTAAGCGGTTAAACTACGAAAAAAAAGTTAGATGTTTTAAATTTAATATATTAGTTATACTTTTCATACAACTAGTGTAATTTTCTTACCTTGTATGAGATTTGAATAAAAAAATTATATTTAATATTTTTTTTAAAACTATTCATAGTATATTGATCTCGTATATAAATAAATTTTATATGGGGTATATAACTAATAGTGCTATAAAGTACATATTTATAATTTTTTTATGATATTATGATCATATTCATTTATATATTCATTTTTTAGAATAAAGATTACGATCATATAAAGAATTACAAGGATAAATTATATCCAATCAAATCTTAAATTAAGAAATAAATTTTTTTGACTATTTGATAAGAATTAAAGGGATAAGCTATATATAATCAAATTTTTAATTGAGAAAGAAAAGACTGATTAACATATTAGTTAATAAATGAAACATTTTGATTATTTGATAAGAATATCTATTGACCGATAAATAATTATTAAAAATATTTACCTTTTTGGTATGAAAAGAAGAAAATTTCATTTATCTAAATAGATATGATGTGAATTAGTAAAATACTATGTGGGTATATATATATATATATATATGATTTGGCTTAATAAAAAAATAATAATTTGTGACATGGAACGACGATAGACCGATACGTGTCAAAATCCTAGATGACAAGAAGTGATGACGACACGTGGAAGAATCTTACGTGACGCAATGTGTTGACTCTAAACCTTATCACTTAATTCACATCACAAGTCCATGTGTTGGAGATCCCACATCGGACATGAATAGGAAAAACCCACTAGTACATAATGAACGATAAAACCTGACCTTAAATACAAATTGTTTAAATTTACTCAACACATCACCGGCTTCTATTTGCCCACCAGAAGTGTGGAGAAGTAAATCGATCTGTCATAGAGTTTTCAGAAGATTGTGAATTCCCACAAGCAAACACCTCTTCGATCAGTAACTGTTTTTTCCACTCTTTTTTGTGCAGTGCTATAAGAATTTAATGTAGGTGTATATGCCAGACAAAATTTTTTTTTTGGTCGAAGTATATGCCAGACAAAATGCAGCACGTAACTAGCTATAAAGTGAAGGAGTAATTAAGTAACATCTAGATAACTAAGTAAATGCACTATATACAACTCATATATACATGAATGTATACGTTACTTTATAAGGCCCAACCTGAAAGAACAAGCTAAGGTTAGGTAGGTGAGTGAAAGTGAAAGGTCGAAATCACATTTTTCGTATGAATGCATGCATTCAAAACTATCATAACCTTTTATAATGTCGATCATTTGCCCGGTTGTCATGCATGGGATCATAAATCAGATCGATGCCCAAAACAATACATCTTTAGGTGTCGCGACATGCTTCCAACCACCCCTTCATATATGCTGATCGTGTCACATACTCACTCACATGTCACTTGTTCTTATGTCAATATATGTTCCAATGTTTAAAAAACCGGGTAAGTAAGTGATTAATGACCAAATCTATGATTTACATGCTATGCATCCTCCTTTTGTAAGGGATATTCAAGATTACAAACTCCAAAACCAAACAATAAAAATCATAATGAACATCAAACGGGAAAGCTCTTAAAACCTTAGGGGTGGGAATATGAAAATTGGATAACCTAACTAGAAAATGGGAAAGGAACTCCTAAATTATGGAAAAAGAAAGATGACAATGCATCACAACTAAAGCTGTCAAAACCTCACCCGATCCGAGAAACCGACCTGAATCGATCGAGAATTTTAGCGTTGACCCGACCCGAAAAGTAGCGGAAAATTAAAAACCGAACCTGATTGACCTGAATTCGATTGGATTGAAGCCCGAAGACGTTGGATTGACCCGATTTTTCATAGATGTAGAATAAATATAATTTTTTATAATATTATAATATTTTTATCATAAAAATAATATATATTATTAAACATTACTATATTATTAAATCATAATATTATTTTAGTAATTATTAAAAATTCAAATTCTTAACCCGTTAGGTCGACCTGAACCTGCACAATAATCTGCCAAGACATGATAATTAACCTGTAACTCAATTGATCCGAACTCGTCCGAACTGACTCATTTGACAACTATAATCACAACTATGAAATTAATAATAGGGTTTGTATAACGACCCTTGTAAACATTCAACAACAGCTATGTTGATTAATTAATCTTAATCATATCAGGCCAATATGACGTATTAGATAGACATTGCACATTTGCATAATTTTCTTGGTAGAGATCCGTTTTGAGCAACTCTCAACATTCGCATATGGTATTGGTGCCTAGAAAGGGCACAAAAACACATAGTTATAACGTTGTAGGGACCTGTATTTTCCGCATTGTATTAGGTTTGATATTATGTGACTCATATTATGTTTCAAATTCCATAATATACACTGCTCAAAGGTTCATCAATGTTTCATTGAGACCAAGTTGAAATAGATGGCATACATGGGGCCAAAAACCGTGGCTCCCTGGCCTTTCATTTTAGGGTATGTGTTGATAGAGGGTGAAGATATATCGATAGAGATGGACCCAGATGGAGTTGTCTGTTTATGTGTTTTACAGCGTGCCCACACTTGTTGTGTTGTGTAGTGACACATATATATTGCCCATTTGCATTAGATGTTGGTGGGTCATTTTCTTTGTTAATGTATGTTTGTTTAATTGTTTGATTTGTTTCATTAGGAATAGAGATTAACGGTGTTTGCCTTAGGACATCTAAGCCAAACAACATCTAACAAGATCATGCACACTAGTTAAAATAGAACGTGGATAGTTACTATATTATACAAAGATAGTAAAAAAGGAGAAATGCATAACAACATACAAAATTATGTACAATTAAAATTTTACATACTCTAAGGCTATGTTCAGCATAGTTAAAAACCTTGTACCACCGAACATCATACAGTATTATGTTTTACCAGGTTTTAAATTAAAAGACCTCTACCTATTAAAAAGCCTACACCTACTAAAAATCTTTAAAAACTTTCACCTCCTCAAAAATCTTAATTTATCGAACGAAACCTAAGTTATTTTCTATGCACACTCTCGGACAAATGCAATTCGTTCCCATTTCTTTCTTAGATCATTGTCCTCACAAGAACCATGCTCATATGTGTAATATCGATATTACCGTAGATTAAAAAAAATAAATCTGTTTCGGCTCCATCACCCGGATCTAGGCCATGGATCTCCCTGCCTCAATACATGCACCTTTCTTTATTTTAATCTTTCCAAGAAGTTCATGGGGTAAAAAAAAGGTGGCTTAATTTGTTTGTAAGTTGGTTAGTTTGATTTTGATCATTAATAGATAAGATTGTACATAAGGGAATGCAATTTATATGACATTTGAGTTGATAAGACTCAATACATCCTTAAGAAGATGCTTAAGTACTAAGAACCTAGTCATTATAAATTCTCAACCCTCAAATCTCAAGTGACAACTCATCTTCACTCACGTGGATGCCACGTCATCCTCCAACTTTTTATATCTCTTCAGAATCTCCATTTTCCCTTGTTCAATCCCTCTCTTCCCTTTCAAGGCATCCATAAAACAAAGTAACACTCCAAACCAAACTTTTCCTTTTTCACAGTGAAGAAAGTATTCCAAATCACACCCTTTTTTATTCATCTTTTCAACAAGTATGGTTGTGATTGGGGACAGCAAGTTCTTCTTTCATTTCCTTGCCATTTCATCATAATTCTTGTTACTTCCACTTGGCTTATTAGACAATGCAAAGGAAAATAGAGAGTGAGGATACAAACTTGTGCAAGATCAGAAAGAGAGCTCCTTCTTGTTCTTCTAGGGATATGGATACGAAATCGCCGTCTCAGAGCTTCGGTCGCGGTAAGGGGAAAGACGACATGCTGTCAGCCAGGAGACTAGCTGCAACTCTGTGGGAGATCAATGGCTTGAAATCTCCTGGTAGTGAAAGAGGAAAGATTGAGAATTCGCGAAAGGAAGATCGAAAGAGAACAGAAAAATCTGGAGAGCTATTTGAAGCTGAATTCAGAAATGCCCATCTGTTGAATCACTCAAACAACAGCCCTGTTTGTAAGGTAAAGACAATTCAATCAACTAATCTTCTTCTTTCTTTGTTTTCTAATTAACTTCTCAAGATATTTTATTCTAATGGTTGATATTTAATGTCTATTTATATATAATTGCAGAGCAAGGATGGATCTAAGATGGGCGGGCACCACAGAAGAAAATCATCAGCCACCTCACAAAAAGTTCAGCTCATTGAGTACACAGAAGGAGAAGAGATGGATTCTGTTATCAATGGTGCCTTTGAGGTAAATTTGGTTGCTGTTTTTTCACTTCATTTATCAATTAAAAAAATAGTTCTTTTCAAGATATTTTCTTGAATTGGCAATTTCATTACAAAATCTACACTTTCATGGACCACAAACAATGATAATGATAAACGGATAAAATGTATTGATCAGGTTGCAACAACTTCCACTATCAAGACCCGTTTGAAGGACGTACGCAACAGCCTCTCCGGATCGAAGGAGATCATCAAGGCCTTGTTCCGGCTATTGACCCAACAAGGCCACAATTCATCAAGATTAACCTTGGCATCGGCCTTAAGAGTTGAGATCGACCGAGCAAAGCACGAGGTGGACCAATTGATCCTCAATGAAGAGTTTTACAATGAGAAAGACGCCAAGAAGGCGCTTTTGAAGCGATTCGCAGCTGAGAAGGTGGCTTGGAAGAGAAGGGAGCAAGACAGGGTAGTTGAAGCGATTTCTTCGGTGTCAAGAGAGCTTCAGATTGAGAAGAAGCTGAGGAGACAGTCTGATAGGCTCAGCAAGAGGCTGGCCAAGGAGTTGGCTGAGACGAAGGATGAGCTGTCGAAGGCGGTCAAGAAACTTGAGTGCGAGAAAAGGGCGAGGGAGATTTTGGAGCAAACGTATGGCGAGTTGAAGACCGAGGAGGTTGAGATTGAGGAGAAAAATGTGGCTCTTGAGAGGCTGAGAAGTGATCTTCAGGTTTACTTAGGAGGGAAGCAAGGGTTTAATGGTAAGACTTGTTCCGATTTTGAGAGGAATGGCGAGTATGGGGACGAGGATTCGGAGGAAAGCGAGCTGAACTCGATTGAGCTGAGTATGGATAGCCTAAGTAAAAGTTATACATGGAGCTTTGCTAAGGATGATGAGGTTGATGAGGTTTTCAAAGGAAGAAGGTCACTCTCTGAGCAAATTCAGTGGGAAAACATTTGTTTGCAAAGGGAAAAAACAGAGGTTTGTGGTCAAGATGAAAGAAGTGAGCACAAGCCAATCAAGGAAAGACCAATTTGAAATGAACTGTAACTTTTGGGGTTATAATTCATAGGGGGTTAAGAATAAATAAGTTTGATCTTGATCCATTATTCTCTTTATTCTTATCTTTGCAATTAAGTTCTTATGCATATGTATGAAAAAGTAGAAAGTCTTTGTTTTTTTTTTTTTTTTCTAATCATGCATTGTTCTATGAATAGAACCATTATGTACATATATCAAGCTCTACACTTCAAAAATAAAACATTGTATTAGTAATTTAAGTGTTGCTTTCACTTCCTTAGTGGTGTAATTTCAACAATTAATACTTGTGCAATGTGTCATTCTGGTGTCTCAATGAATAAAGCAAAAGAGGATTATCAACCTAACATAAACTGTATAATTACAAGGTATCATGAATCATAATTGAGTCAGATGAAAATAACCCAATTAACTTTCTATCACCTCAAACTCATCCAACTACAATAGTGTCAAATCCAGTTAATCTATATATCAAATCAAACGCCATGTAATAATTGATCATAAAAGGACAAGACCATAAAATAATACAAATAGTGAAAATGATAATATATGGAATTTCAGCTACCTACCTCTTAATGATCCTCAAAATCATGCACGGAGGAGAATTAAGAGGCATTTTAAACCATGTTAACTGAATAAAATAGGCTCCTGATTAATTTTACATCACATAAAAAGAAGAACAAGATCAGGTTTATGAATGAAACTGGCAATAGGAATGGAAGAAGAATTCAAAGATTACAGCTTGCAAGGTGTCTCATATCCAGGCACATTTTCTTGCATTGCATATGCTTATATAATTGCACTTTTTGACTTATGATGCATGAATGGCATGATTTCCTCTGTACCACATAACCTAACCCTACAATAAAGCATTAATCTTTTAAATTGGAAACCCCCCAAAAAAATCTCATTTTTACCATTCTTCTGTTGTGCAGTGTAGTGGTGCAGATACCATGTGAGATGATGGAATAAAAATAGTGGCTTGTGCCAAGCATAACCTAGGAAAGCAGCTGGATTATACTAGTTAATTCTGATTTCTGTACTAATTCTGATCCATGAAGATCTTCATCATTCATGAATCCAGAATCAGGGATTTTCCTGTCATGCAAATTAAGGAAAGTTGTTCTCTGTGAATAGGAATATGCCCATCCGATTTGGTAAAGAGGTCAATATGGCTCTTCATGAAGGTTATCAGTTACATAAGAAATCTGATCCTGAGGGAAAAGAAAGAAGGAAAAAAGATGCAATCTTGATTCCGACAAAGTAACATTTTGGTCATGTCTACAGAGATCTGAGGTCTGCCCATGTGAATTAATCCTCATTAATCACGTACGGAATTATTTTATTATTAAAAATTGCTGCAAATACAGTAAGTGCCAAAGAGGTGCAGAAAATGCAGGCAATAGGGTGCTTCTGAGTTAGGAATAATTTTGGAGGCTTTCAGATCAGAAACCTTTTTTTTTTACTCTTTAAAATTTGTAAGACATTGAATAATTGCATACCTTTTTGCAGTCTCAGAAGCTGAAAGATGTCAAGAACGTGCAAGAGTACTGACCAATTAGAGGATTAGTTGGCGCTGAAAGATGATTGATGTAATGATAAAGCCATTTTGGCTGCAAGCAAACATTAATTTTGAACCACCAATAAGGCAATAACACACACTACCTTTAAACAAGATAACAGCAACAGCTAGTTCAAATTCATCCAATTTCAGACAGAAGTACGTACACAGCTGGGAAATGTTAAATCTTGTTTCATTTGCAGCAGAATTGTTTTATACATTTGATATCACAATACAGAGATGGTGGATGGGTTTCATTACCCTTCAAATCTGCCTTGCACATTGGATCATTTGAAAGGTTAAGATTTGCAGAAAGGAAGCAGTTCCCGTCATTTTTGAGAGTGTTCAGATCTTTCAGTTTCTGATATGAAACTGACTGGAGTTGCAGGATGATCCCTTACAGTCAGGCTAAGCACTTCTGGCCTTGAATAATGGCCAACCACATCAAAATCGAATTTCGCACGCGCAATCTCGCCAAGATCTGTGCCACCGGATCATCAAATTCCAATTTAGAAAAGAAGGATTCTCAACCATACACCCACAAACCAAAGGCCAACTAGAATGCAGTCAAGAGTTGTAGTAAGAGTACAAAAAACATTAACTACGAGTATGGCACAAAGATAAATAAATAAAGTTGCTATCTTGCATTTGGAACAGTGTATAAGAAGGATATTATCTGACCCCACGTAAAACATTGATAAAATGCCACTACTCATCATCATGGAGATCTATTTGAAAGAAACAAAAATTGAAGTTTAAATTAAATCATGAAAAAGAAACAGCAGCTGCAAAAATTCCTTGAGGTGATATAAGAGGAAAAGGACTAATTTGAGATAAAATTTACCTAAATCGGCTGAAATAAGTGCCTCGCCCTCATAATTAGGCCCAGCAAGAACAGTGCCTGATGGTGATATTATGACACTGCCTCCAGCACAAACAATGGAGTCTGGGTTCAGGTCATCTTCTGTACCATAGAAAGTATAGTCTGGAGGAGGAGGATAATCTCTCCTCCTACAAAATTGGTTGGCTGATAAGACAAAGCATCCGCCCTCTAAAGCAATGTGAGTCATTGAAGCTTGCCACACATCTCTTGCATCAGCAGTTGGTGCACAATATATTTCAATGCCTGCAGGGGTAATGCATTAAATTCATACAATTCCACAGAGGTTAATGAATTCAGTCATATGGAATGGAATTCTTTGCAATTTTCAACTGGGTTACACAAGGTCTAGTGCACATATGTTTATCAAGGATGCGCTGACAGCAGAATACCAAATCCAAAGAAAATGATAATTCCATAAAATTTGTGTCTTATATCGCTAAGGAAATGCATTTGGTTCACATCACTTTGGAAGGAGAAAGTGGTTCACAGGTGTGATAATACTAAAAGGACAACATGGCAGAACAAAAACCGGGAAAACAGAAGAAATAACAATAAGAAAGAAAAGGAGGGGAGATAACACAAATTAAGCATGCTATAACTATAGGAATGCACAGACCTAATTATGTATTGCTTATAAAGCTTCACAAGGATACAAAGATAATCTCTATATACATCATACCGCTTCTGTTTCGACTTCCCTCGTATTACATATCTTCAAGGTTCAATAAATTACTGATTGGGTTGAAGTTAAAGTTATTAGTAACCTCTTTACACCGTATGCATCCTCTGTAAACCATTTGGTGAGAAGGGGTATTGAGCAAAATAATACTGAAAATTTTGAGGAATTGACAAAGCAGGTGGATGAAGGACAAGGAAATACCGGAATATTATTTGTCAACAATAGTAGATTAAATGGAAATCCAAGTTCCCTAGCAATTTCCATACTTTTATTAGGTCTGGCATTAAGCTATATACCAGAGTCAAAAACATGATGAAAACAATACCAGAAGAACTGACCTTTTCCATACATAGCTGTTCTCAGGAGTGGCATTCTGTTTTCCCAACAGATTGCAGCACCTATCTTTCCAATTGGAGTTTCAAATACTGGAATTGTTGATCCATCCCCAAACCCCCAGATTATACGTTCCAGAGCAGTTGGCATGATTTTACGATGTTTTCCAAGGTAACGACCTTGGGAATCGAAAAACAGGACAGTACAGTAAAGGGTGTACCCATCTCTCTCTATTACACCCATCACTAAATGAACCTTGTATTTTCCAGCCATTGCTGCCAAACGGTTTACTTCAGGACCTGTATTACAGAAAAGGACATATGTGAGAACTCATTGAGTCAGCATCTGTGAACCCATTAAGATAGTTTAAAACGAATCCTCCAAAAGGAAAAAAGAAGTGTCCTATAGTGGAGTCCAAATTCACAAGAGGCCATATGGTGCTATTATTCAGCAGGCAGCTTCAGTTCCTATTGAGACAGATTTGGGAGACGTATCTATATGTTAAAACATTGAAAGTGCCCAGTGTCTGCAGCTCATATACCATGTAGGTATTCAACACTGTCCCATATGTTATGCATATTTGTTTGAAAGACAACGCGCAAACATGCTAATTTTAGTAGTCAGCAATCAACAGTTCACTGAAGCATATCTTCCATCAATCTGATAACGAAAACAATGGTTGCATAGCCACAACTAGTTTTGAATAGAAAACAGTTGAACAAGTTACCAGGAACATCAATGGCTGAGGCATGGTATTTCCTGAACTCTTCTTTACCCTTTGCTGTCCTGTTACCAATGGAAACCCCAAAGTTGGAACCACGCGGATATCCACCTACGAATGCTTCTGGGAACACAACAAGCTGGGCACCATACGATGCTGCTTCAGCTAAGAGCCTCTCCGCTTTATCTGAGATTAAAAAGAGCATTGGATGCATCACTAAACCAGATCAGATTCTGAACTTCACATAGGGTCAGCGTATACATCATAAAACAAAAGTCCACGTTTTCTCAGTGAACTAGGAGGAATGAAACGCCATCTGGAAGAAAATCCATATAATCAACGTCATGAAGAAAATCAAATCTTAAATCACTAAGGCCAACATGTCATCATCAACTGATCTCTGTTCATTCTCTCATGATACAAGTACAACTAAAACATACCACAATGCAAAATTGTTACTGTACGAATGAAATCAACAGGGCAAAAGCATCAAACCTAACAGATAGGTCAAATTAATCAAAGGCCCAGCAATTAAAACCATTTCTACAAGTACCTATTGCACTTATCATGACAATTGAAGTTACAAGGTGTGGTCCATGTGTCAATTAAAGCATCAGACCTAACAGATAGGTCAAATCAATCAAAAGAGGGTTAAAGCTCATGAAAACCGAAATTCGCCGAACATGATGAACAGAGAAGAGCGAAAGAGGAATTGGTTACCGAGAGTAGCGGGAGTATCATAGAAGACGGTGGAGGCTTGGACGACGGTGGCACGGACGGTGGGGGCGGAGGAGGAATCGGCGCCCATTTCAACTTCGGCGAACACCGGAGCTTCGTCGGAGGAGACGGGGACCAGTGACATCTTGCTTATTGGATGAGTCAAGGTCGTATCAATGGAGCTCACTACCGATTGCATAGGTTCCACACACTGACTTCGAAATTGCCAGATCGTATAAATTTCTTGAAACCCGTTGAAGACCACGAGGACTACTAGTCTCTACACACACTGATTTTTTTATTATTTTTGGATCAGTTACACACACTGAATTTCGTTCACATTTTTTGTGAGTGGTTTCTAGAGTTTTCCAGATTATCCTCCTGTTTTCCGGGTTTTTTTTTTCTCTAACATTACTGTTTTTTTTTGATAACAACTCTAACATTACTGTTGAGGTTAGTGGTGTGGTGTCACTGTATTACGAGGAACTAGTTTAATTAAATATGTAACGACAATGATCACGTTAAAAATATAGGATCATATATGTGTATTAGTGTTCTTTTACCCATAGTAAATCAACTCATAATATAAATAAGTTGGATTTGTTCAAAAATTACTTTATGATAAATATCATATTTTATTAAATAATAATATTTATCTGAAGATTACAACTAATTCTTGGTAAGGGATAATTGTTGACAATTTTTACGGGATAAGATTATATGAGATTATAACTACCTAATTTATATAGAGGAGGGCCCAGGTGATTATTTTTATCAAATCATATATATTTATCTTTCTATTGGGATTAATGTTTTTTTATATACGCAGGGACCCGGTTGATTATTTTATTAAAGATATGACACGTGGCGCAATTTTTTGTGAAGACTTTGTCTCCGCTTTATACTATAGACAGTATAGATGAGGATTATTATAGTGATAAGAGTGATAAACAACGTCAATTAAAATGGTTTTAGATATCTTTCTTAATTTTGATATGAAGATATAATTTTTATTTAAATGTTTTTTATTTTAGGTAAAAGTGATTTTGTCAGTTTTATTATCATTTTACATAATTAATTAAAATAATAGATTTCAAAATTGATGGATAGCTAGTAGCCGGGTTGGCGACTAGGGATTTTAGTAGATTTGGCTCAGTGCAGGAAGAGCTGGAGGGAGAGAATCAAGGTGATGGATAGCTAGTAGCCGGGTTGGCGAAGCAGACTTGTTAGCCTAAAGGTTTTTGGCGTTAGTTAGCTAGTTTGTATTTTCTTAAGTTTTCTTTGAGTCTTTTTCAGTTGTAGTTTATTTTAGTTGTAGTCTTTGGATGTTTGGAAGCGTTTGTCTTGGGTTTTTTCGGGCGTATTTCATCTAGGTCTGGAATACCCCCATCCTGACCCCCAGATCTTGCTTTTGCGGGACTACCTAGGTAAATGTTGTTGTTGTTGTAGATTTCAAAATTGAAATAAAAAAATAAAATACATATATAGGTGGGCCGAGAGAACTGGATGACGTGTCGATAGAGCTGGGTCCGGTTCGGTTTGAACCGGCCAACCGGACCGGAACCTTAACTAAACCGCCAAACCGGCCGGGCTAGGTTTAGGTTAAGGTTCGGTGGTAGGCCAAACCGGTGAACCGGCGGTTCAAACCGGAACCGGAACCGGATAAAAACCAGCGGTTTACCAATTTTTTTTTAAAAATAAATTACATTTTTTTAGTTTTAGTGGTCGTGAACCGGCCAAACCACGGGCGCGGTTGCCTAAACCGCGACCGCGGCTCCCTTCTAGATGAGAACCGCGGTCGCGGAACGTGGACCGCGCCCGCGGAATCTCAGAAAAACAAAAAAAAAATAAAAAAAAAACCGGAAACGAACCGGAACCTTAACCGGCTTCGAAACCGGTCAAAACCAGGAGGAAACCGGTCAAAACCGGAACCGGACCGGAACCGGCTAACCGGGAACCGCCGGTTCCGGTTCGGAACCGGCGGTTCGGTTAACCGGACCCAGGTCTACGTGTCGAGGTGAATTTAACCACTTCGTATATAAGGTCAGGATCCACCTTTCTACCCAAAAGCTTAAGTCAATGGGTAAGAGTTTCACCTTATTTATATACTAGTGGATTTCTATTCTTGTGCCCGATATGAGATATGATAATTCTCCAACAGGTTCGAAGTTGGGTATATCGGACCTGAATTGTAATTCTCAAATAAAAGAAAGGCCCGGATCTAAATTCGATCTCCGATCAATTAAGTCGGATTTACATTTACACTATCCGTACATGGTTCGGGATTTATACCAGTTAATCTATAATTACCAATCCAAGGTGTTAAATGTATACCATTATGATTGTTAAGAAAGGCGTTCTTACTCAAAGTCAGAGCTTAAAAGAAAGTTTCAAGTGAAGAGTTCTTTTCATTTTTGTCTTTCATTTTTCCTTCTTTTGTACGTTGATGACTTTGGGGAGATGTGTTACCAGAGTGGTTTGTTTGGTAAGAATTTGATCTCAGTGTCGCCGTTTGAATTTCTGGTCTTCTTTGTGCACATTTGTGTTACGAGAAAGTTGGGCCTTGAATTACTTACAAACGGGTCTGGAATGTATTTTGGGCTTGGCCCAATTTTTCTTGCTCTTTGATCTAGCCCAACAGAAGTTCTAATACAAATTGACGTAGTGCCACTCTTAACATTTTTTTGGATTGTCGGTTCATCGGAATTTTTCGTCTTGAATGTGTCCGGCTTAATCCGGATCGTGCACCTGGTTTTGACAGACGAGTCTTTCAAAGAGAATTTTTTACATCCATTAGAGTTAAAACTAAGACCTCGTGGACGTGAAACAAATTCTTATCACTCACGGACAAAAGTTGAAACTCAAACCTCTTGGACGTGAAACAAATCCTTATCACTAACAATTTTTTTTGTCTTTAGCAAATAAAGTTCATTCAACTTAAGTTAGAGTGTGGGACGAACGATTCATAGTTTTACAAGTTCAATACAGTCATTTCATTACATTTCTCAAAACTATACATGAACATGAGCATATATCCAATTGTAGTAGCATAAAGATCATTTAAAAAATGACTTACATATGTAAATCACTAAAATGTTAATTATTGTATGCATGGGACGGTATAATTAAGAAAGTCCACGCCCATTATTATGTGGAGGTTTAGTCTAATGAGGAGTTTCACTTATAATATTCTTCGTTGTATTTTTAATCCTCTATTCAATTATGAGGGCAGTTCAAATCGTCAAATACATTAATGATTGCATAATTGCATTATGACTTTGGTGATTTGGCATTCAAATTAGAAGATCGAGTTTACGTGCCCAAGGAAAGGTTGTAGTAGTACATAATTAGGAGATTAATTGTAGTCACCCAACTTCATTTTTTTTACTCGTATTTAACAAGCCAACTTCATTTTTTTATTTAGACTAATCCAATCATAATTACGGATGAGATTACCAACAGTCAAACCTAATTAAAACCCTTCCAAGCAAGAACTACTCTATTTTGTCTTCACCATCGATCGCTAGCATTGCATCTTGCTTAGTGGCAGTTTTTCCTTGTCAAACAATTGCTAGCTTAATTCAAGAATCAAAAGTCAAATTAGATCAAAAAATGAAATCAATGCAAATCGTGGTACATGGGCAACAATTTTTAAAGATACAGTATTGATGGGTTTTTAACCTTTTCTCCAGCTATGAAGTTAGGTTGCAAGAGGAGGGAAATTAAATTATATTTTTGCAATTAAGTGACTTTGGGAAAGATAATATTAGTTGTAAAGTGGAGTAATATTTTTCATGAGAGGAAGAAAACAAAGTAACCCAACAAATTGATGAAGTTGGGTGGGTTTGATAAGTGATATCATCTTCTTCTTCCCCACCGCTCACATTTTAAAATTAGGCAAAATCCCTGGTATGTAGCCGGGAATTAAGAGCCTCTTTTTAATGGCTGCTTTTCTTGTGATGCCATTTAAAATCCCAGAAATGTCACCATTATTTTCTTCACCTTTTTATTCAATTAAAAACTACTCAAAATAATAGAGTTGTTAAAACCTAATCCGATCAGAGAAATCGACCCAAGTCGACCAAGAATTTTAGAGTTAAAATCCATGAAAAGTAGAGGGCAAAGAAAACTATCGAACTCGATTGACCTGGATCCAATTGGGTTGAAACCTGAGCACATTGGATTGACTCGATTTTTCATATATGTAGAATAAATATATTTTATTTTAAATATTATAACATGTTTTCTCATAAAAAATAAATATTACATTGTTAAATATTATTATTTAATCATAATATTATTTTAATAATCATTAAAATTCAAATTCTTAACTCGTTAGTCGTTAGGTCGACCCGAACTTGTACGATAACCTGTCAAAATCCGACTCGACTTAACGTATAACCCGATTGACCTGAACTTAAAATGAACAAACTCAAACTCAAACCCATCCAAACCGACCCGTTTTACGGCTCTAGCTGACAGTATATGTTTATTTTTATAGTCGTTGACAATTGCATTCTGCAAGTGCAAACTTCATAGATCTATAAAAAAAATGGTAGTAAAGTTTTCGGTATATAGTGACATCCATGATCATGAGATCGTGTATTCTAATTCGACATTTTCTATTATAATGACCTGAGTATCTTCTAAAAATGATTTTTTAATTGAGCTGTTTTTTTTAGTCACGTCGTAATACAAATACTAGTATATTTTTAGAATCGGTTTTTTTGTGATTTGTAAGCATGCATACTTTTTGTTGTCCATTTTCCCCCAAATTTTCTAGTCCAGTAGAAATATAGAATTGATTACAAAGTTCACTAAATGTGAAATTTACTAATCCGTACCAATTAATATTATTGTCAGGTCATTAACGGCTCTCAGCTGGACAATTTGACACGGGTATTTGTGATTAGATATGACATTTAAATGCACAAACTCACCAATAATAGCTCTGTCTGCCCAAAACTATAATGTGCCTTATTAATATGCAATTTGTCATCTGTCGATATATCAACCATAATTTGGGTCATTTGGCTCTTCTAATTTAACCTTTCTTTTTGAAATATTATTGGTTTTATACTCTTTAGACCATACGTTAAGATTGATATTTAAAAAAAATCTAAACCTCAGATGAAAACAAATAAATTTATGAAACAAAATTAATATAATTTTAAATAAATACAGTATAATGTAACAAATCTTTTCATTTGAGGTTATTAACCCATACTCTTGGGACATAGGTTCGAAAAATCAGTTTGGTTTAAGCTCTATCAAATATAAATTACATTTGTTGTGCTATCAACAGAAGACATTATAAATCATAACTCTCTAGCTAGCTAGGAAACGTAGAAATTTTATGTATCAGAATGATTAGTACATTTTAATTTAGATTCTAATCTTACTTCTTGAGAAAAAAAAACCCATGATATGTTTATAAATTATTGACTTTTCTAAAATCTTCGGTCCTCGGCCAAGTTTGGGATCCAAATCTTCCGTCCCATAAACCCATCTCACTTGTTTTGATTGGTCCATATCTTATATTAAAACTTTAAAAAAACATAAAAAACAAAGCCTGATTCTAAGCTTTGGACCAATCAAAACAAGTGGGACGGGTTTGGGAACGGATTTATAGGACAGAAGATTTGAATCCCCAAATTTGTTCCCTGGGAGGTAACAACTAAGAATATTGACACAAAGCAACTCAAGCCACTTCAGAAGTCAAGTCGCTCACAATTTGTACGGATGCCCAATACCTCCTTGTGAGGAATTAACATTTTTTGTATGGCCAATAGAGTTGAATTTTTTTACTGTAATAGTGTTTTGCCACTCTTGACCAACAAATATAGTGTTTTGCCACTTAAGGTCAATAAAAATTTGGCAAAGGCCACAATTCCTAAATGGGCTCGCACCCTTGTAAGAACCATCATAAACTAGAAACAATCCTGGTTACTCGATGGGTCGCACCCTTGTAGTACGGAGTATCATCAGTGGCGGATTTAGGGGGTTAATTTGGATATAATATATATATAGATTAAAGTTCATTAGTGAACACATAAGTATTAGTGAACAAGTGAACATTTGTGGGCCTTTGAATGATAATCAAATGGATGGCTTAGATTACATTTACAAAATTGGTGCAATTTCAAAATTAAACCAATCCCTAAATTTTAGGAAGTGATTGATTAAGTTTAGAATTTTAGAAAAAAAAAAAAAACTGATCAGTTGTGTTCTTTTTTCGGTTAAAAATTTTAGTAAAAGATTTTATTTTTTATCCTATTCCCAAATTGTACCTTAATAGTCGAACTTCCCTAAATTCCTTCTCGTACAATTTCTCTAACCACAACAAACTTCGTATATACATTCCTTAGCTTGTTATATACAATATCTCTGTACATATATACATCTTGATCTGTAGAAATAGGTCACATAAACAATCCGGCCACAAGAAATTTCGTATATGCATGCCCAAGGTTGTCATATACAATATTACTATACGTATATACATCTTGATCTGTAGAAATAGGTCACATAAACAATTCTGCTACAATAAATTTCGTACATACATTCCTCAGGTTGTCATATACAATATTATGGTACATATATACAATAATTGGCAACGTGGTGACTTTGGCGACAGGGTGGTTTCGAAGGGGCCTTCCAGCGAATTGGTGGTTTAAACGGCCGGCGCAATGGTGGTGGCTGGCGAAATGGTTATTCCAAGCGCATTGGTTTTCGATGTGGTGGTGAGATTAGTGTCCGGCGCAATGGTGGTGGCCAGCAACATACGGTGGAGGCCAACGAAGTGGTGGTTCGGCGAAGTGGGCACACCGGTGGCGATGTGGTGGTTCAGAAAAATTCGTATACATCTTGATCTGTAGGAATAGGTCACAAAAACAATCAAGCCACAACAAAATTTGTATATACATTCCTTATGTTCCTATATACAAAATTAATTTACATATATACATCTTGATTTGTAGAAATATGTCACATAAACAATCAAGCCACATCAAATTTCGTATATATATATATATACATTCATCAGGTTGTCATGTACACTACTAATGTACATATATACATCTTGATATGTAGGGATAGGTCACCTAAACAATCCACCTACAACAAATTTCGTATATACATTCCTCAGGTTTGTTTATACAACATTATTGTACATATATACATCTTGATCTATAAAAATAGATCACAAACAATCCAGCCATAACAAATTGCTTATATACATTCCCCAGGTTGTCATATACATAATTGTTGTCCATATATACATCTTAATCTACATGAACAGGTCACATAAACAGTCCAACCTCAATAAATTCGTATATACATTCCTCAGGTGGTCATATACATTTGTTATGTAAATATATACATCTTGATATGGAGAAATAGGTCACATAAACAATCGCGACACAACAAATTGCGTATAAACATTCCTCAGACCATCATATACTCAATTACCTTACATATATACATATTGCTCTGTAGGAATAGGTCAAATAAAAAATTTACACATAAATTCACGACATATACTAAATCAAAACAACCATATACATAATCGAAAAATTATATACAAACATTACCTGATGTCATATTGATCTGTAGGACTGCTCGAGTTACGGTGGCCGGCGTAATTTTGTGTGTATTCCGGCGACTAAGAGGTGGCGGCGTAATTCCTGTATTCACAAAACCCGTATTTATTATCAAATATGAAGGTCGCCGGTAAAAATTATAACAATTGAAAAATCACAAAACCTATATTCACGATTTCGGATCTCCGCAATGGAGGTGGCCGGTTTTCTCGATTTTGGAAGACGGAAGCAATGGAGGTTGCCGGTTTTTGGTAGACGGAAGCAATGGAGGTGGCCGGATTTGGAAGTCGGAATCAATGGACGATATGGTGGCCGGCGATTAGACGAAAGCAATGGAGGTTGCCGGTTTTTGGTAGACGGAAGCAATGGAGGTGGCCGGAGTTGGATGTCGGAAGCAATGGACGATATGGTGGCTGGCGATTTTGGAATGATGCTCTGACGATTTTCCCCGATTTTGGAACTGCCTGCATACTAGAATGGATTTGTTTTTATTTTCCCAAAATATATTTTTGGTAGTTACAATAATGGGAGAAGATCTCTCTTATTTTGAATTTTTTCTCTCTTTTCTTATTTTTGGATATTATAGAAACAAATCCCACCATCCATTCACTTGTTCTCTATAGAAGGTTGTTCACTATAGAACCTACCTACCTATATATATATATATAGGTTATTTTGGAGTGTCCAACAAACTTCCTTAGACGATTCCACTATTGTAATAGTGGTGTGATAGTTGTACCGTACTATCTTTAGATTGATTTTGTGATAGTCCTGCAACAAATGAAGGACGTAAGCCAACAATGTTGCATGTCGTCACCTCACCAATCATGTTCGAGCCAAGAGGTATGGTCAAGAAATAGAATTTCCAAGTTCGAGTCCTTTCAAGGTTTGTTATTAGGTATTTGATCACTCAAGAAAACATTCCAACAAAACCAAAATGTATCTTTGAATACGGGTCGTCTAGTATGCCAACCGACGTAAGTTTAAAGGTCGGTAAAAAATGGGCCTGCAACCCACATAAATCCAAGGCAAAATTTAAAAACTTTAATTAGTGGTCATCAACTAGAGATTTGGAGTAAATTAAAACATAACTAATTACTTTTTAAAATAGTTCAATAAGAGGTAAGATATTAACTTTCAATGACCTAGCTAGGTACCTAACTAGACTTTCTTCGTTCTCCTCACGTACACATGCATTAGTGTATGAATTAAAAATGGCATTACTCCTTATGTACTTAAAGTCTGCATTGGTTTTTTTTTCAGTATTTCTGACTACACATTGTTTCAATTAACTACGTACCCATCTTATATTGAATGGCATTGAAAGAGAATTCATTAGCTTTGAGAGCTAGCTAGCTGTTAATTTGATGTCAATTCATTTTATGTCAACAACATCGACAACAACATTTCTCCAGGAAGGTCCAGTAAAAGCCGGATCCGAGAGGTAAAGATGGGGACATTTCAGACCTAGATAAAATGCGTCCAATCTTTCCCTCATTAATTCGATCGATGTAAAAGCTCTTAATGTTTTTTATTTATTTAACTTATAACTTTAAAACTACATAGCATATAACATATATTATAAAATTATACTAATTGTATAATATTATTGTAGATCGAAGAGCCTTTAGTTGGGTAGTTGAATTGCATCGAATTGAAATAAATAGGCCATAAGTATTTCATTAATTTTGTATGGCTTAGTCAAACAATGGCATACAACATAATGTGCACCTAATTTTTTTTTTTTTTTGATAAGGTTAGAATTAGGTGCCCCGTTTACGGGGGACGACCGATGATTCGCAATGTGATCAATGGGGAGGTCGTGGCCCAATTTTGCGATTTTATCGGCCATGGAATTGAAAACCCTATTCACATGCTTGATCTTAACTGTCTCAAACTCATGGAGGAACGTCCAAATGTCCGAGATCAGTAAGTCGATCTACCAAGGGCATTTTCTCGTGCCCTTAGTTGCTTCTATGACCGTCAAATTGTCCCCTTCTATTTCAATTTTTTTGTATCCGAGTTGTCTGGCTTGCCTAATTCCGTCTCGTAGCCCGAGGGCTTCAATTATGCGAAAAAAAAAACTAATTATGATCAAAGAAGAGGAGAATGCATCTTGGGAGAAATTACCTTGTATTATACTACGTATTAACAACAACAACAACAACAACAACAACAACAACAACAACAACAACAACAACAACAACATTTACCCAGTAAATCCTGCAAAACGTAAGATCTGGGGGGTCAAGATGGGGGTATTCCAGACCTGGATGAAATACGCCCGAAAAAACCCAAGGAACCTAACCAACCTACAAAAGAAACCTAGGAGAAGCCTAAAGAAACCTCAACAAAGGATAAAAACTAGATAATAAGCCGAAAAAAACCGAAAGCCGGCACAAGAACCCAAACACCTAAACAAGAAGTAAGCAAACACTAGGCCACCTAGGAAAAGTCGACTCCACTACCGGAAGCTAACGGTCTGCCACTCTGATATATATTAGGTAAAAATTTCAATTAATCGGACAAGTTTGGTTAAACTGAGAGGTTGTCTAAGGCAATAGTCGAAATATCGATAATGACTAACCAATAACCAATAAGAAATGACAACCGAGTGAGGAGAAAAACATCCATCGATGAAGAAAATCAAAATGTGCTATTTACATATACGGTCTTTAACCTATGTCCTAAAGTTATATGATAAGCTTCTCGATTTTAAAATTATAACCTTAAAAGAAAGTGTGTATCTTCGTCACAAAAAAACTTTAATCTTTAAATAAATAAATCCAACAAATTCTTTTATTTTAAGATATATATATATATGTATATTTTTTTTTTGGTGAGGATATATATATGTGTATATGGTTGGAGTGAAAATGGATGATTCTGTAAAAGCGTTGTATTGTATGCATAGTATAAAATAAATGCATATATATATATGAGAAAGAGTCATCTAAGAAGAGTCATCTAAGAACAAGTCTTATCATGAGAAATAGGAATGAATCTACACCGTTGGATTAACATGATCACAACTGACACGCGTCTATAATCATTCTGGACAAATAAAAAAAAAAAGAAAGAAAGAAATCGTTGAACGAAAAAGAACGCCACCTGCTCCCAACCTTCCCCTCCCCCAAATCCTCCTCCGCCATTTCCAGACCTCCGTCCATCCCGTCGACCTCGCCACCTGCCACCTCCTCCGACCTCAATCGATGGTGTTGACTGTCTGAAAGAAGTCCTTGTTGCTCAGTTGCAGCGGTTTCACGGTGCTCGACGGTAGAGGCAACCTCGTTTACTGTTTCGACAGCTACGCCGCCGGCAATAAGGCCGAGATTCTCCTCATGGACGCCGACGGCAAGCCGATCCTCACTATGCGCGGAAAAGTATATCTCAAGCACAACCTCAATTGATCTGATTTCGAATGCCGAAAAACTAGGTTTTCAATCGATTGATAAATTGAACAGAGATTGAGTTTGGGAGAGACGTGGATGCTGATTTGAATTGATTGAATTGAACAGAGATTGAGTTTGGGAGAGACGTGGATGGTGTACGACGGCGAGAAGATGTCAAATCCGTTCATGGACGGCGTCAGAATCTACGCAGAGAACGCCATTCGCAAGCGCTCCGAGCAGATGAACTACCTCCGCCTCTCCTCCCGCCTTGACGCCGTCGCTTCTAGGCTCTACACCCAGGCGAAGATGCAGACCATCGGAAAGTCCATGTCTACGATTGTCCATGTCTACGATTGAGTTTCGGTCTTAATTTCTGAATCGTCGATTACAGGTTTTGCTTGAAATCTTCTTCGGTTGAAGGCGTTTACTGTTTTTGTTTGAATTACTCTCTACTCTGTTATTGCAATTTGCATGTCTTGCAGTATCATGACTATCATGAAATCTTCTTCTGGTGGTTGAACATTCAAAGCTTAATTATGTTGCTTACAAACTAAGTGGTAATGCTTCCAGCAAAGATGATATGTTGCTAACAAACTAGAATTATCTATGTCAATGTATGATGAGTGATTGAGTAACCTATCTCTTTTTATCATTTGTTTCAATGTCATTTGGCTAAATTGTCTTAGAGCAACTGTTTTATTAGTCAACTAATTACTTGTAGTAGCTTGTTAGCTAAGTGGTTGGTTATTTAATTTGCTAATGCACCTACTGTGTTGCTGTAAGTGGGAGCACTGCAAGCGTGGTGCAAATATGGCTCTTCTTTTGTTCAATTTAGTAGTAGTTTTCAATTTCATGTTGACTTTTGTGATGCACTTGCAAACGATTTTGGCTGCAAGTTGTGTAATGAATATAAGGTTTTCATCAAAAAAAAATAATTTGTCGTTGTTGCTAATATAAAATCGTATTGGCTCTTCTTTCGGTTTACTATTTGAAGTTAAATTTGCATCGAGCTACGGATTAATTGTTTGAGTTTGCGGACTAAGAGATATGTGTAACTGGATTCAAGTAGGCTTGTTTATTAGGTTAGCAAAAAGGTTGTATTCTTCATTGGCGTTTTTAGGTTATTCGCTTGTCAAATTAACCATAGAGTTGTACAAACTTGACCATTGAGTTGCACAAATTTGACCATTGAGTTGCACAAATTTGACCATTGAGTTGCACAAATATTGATGAATAAATTGACCATAGAATTCAATACATTGGCAATAGTGTTGAACAAATATGAATGAACAAATTGACCATTGAGTTGCACAAACTTGACCATTGAGTTGCACAAATATTGATGAATAAATTGACCATAGAATTCAACACATTGGCAATAAAGTTGAACAAATATGAATGAACAAATTGACCATTGAGTTGCACAAATTTGACCATTGAATTGCACAAATATTGACGAACAAATTGACCATAGAATTCAACACATTGGCAATAGAGTTGAACAAATATCAATGAACAAATTGACCATTGAGTTGCACAAACTTGACCATTGAGTTGCACAAACGTGGCCATTGAGTTGCACAAATAGAATTCAACACATTGGCAATAGAGTTGAACAAATATGAATGAACAACATTGGGCAATTGAGTTGCACAAACGTGACCATTGAGTTGCACAAACGTGACCATTGAGTTGCACAAATAGAATTTAACACATTGGCAATAGAGTTGAACAAATATGAATGAACAACATTGGGCAATTGAGTTGCACAAACGTGCCATTGAGTTGCACAAACGTGACCATTGAGTTGCACAAATAGAATTCAACACATTGGCAATAGAGTTGAACAAATATGAATGAACAAATTGACCATTGAGTTGCACAAACATGACCATTGAGTTGCACAAACGTGACCATTGAGTTGCACAAACAAAAAAAATCGAAAAAAAGATCGAAAAAAAATCCGAAAAAAGGAAAAAAAATGGAAAAAAACGAAAACGGGAAAAAATGCGTATAATTCGCGTATTATACGCGAATAATACCCGCGTATCAAAAACGCGTATAAAACGCGAGTAATACGCGAATTATTCGCCCGTGAGTAAACTGGGCTGTTTTTCTCCCGCGTGATCAACGACCGAGATTCATTCCTATTTCCTACCATAGTAATCATTCCTACCGGATCCGGATGTAAGGCCCGAGGCCCTAGAAGTGCCATCCCATGCCAATCCGAGAGACTTCCCAGGAGGTCACCCATCTTGGTACTACTCCCGCCCTAGCACGCTTAACTTCATAGTTCTTTTAGCCTCTCGAACTATGAAAAGGAAGAGCTCTTGTTGGCATGGAGAGCACCTCAATCCCATATAAATTCTCGGGGTGTTACAATCTCCCCCACTTAAGCACTTGACGACCTCGTCAAGGCCCAAGGACCGCCCCCTGGGTCGAGTGACCGCCCTCCGGCCAAGTCAACTCATAACCCAGAGTCGGCTCTGATACCTTTTGTAAGGCCCGAGGCCCTAGAAGTGCCATCCCATGCCAACCCGAGAGACTTCCCAGGAGGTCACCCATCCTGGTACTACTCCCGCCCTAGCACGCTTAACTTCATAGTTCTTTTAGCCTCTCGAACTATGAAAAGGAAGAGCTCTTGTTGGCATGGAGAGCACCTCAATCCCATATAAATTCTCGGGGTGTTACACCGGACCCTATATATATAGATGTCATATCTGCCACGTATATAAATACAATAGATGTACATGCATTTTTTAATAAAATGATGCGTACATAATATAAAAGTTATGCACATAAAATACATGTTTTTTAAAAATAATACAGCAGTCTATTTTATCAATATGATTTCCGCAAAGGACATTGTTCATGATAGTAAGTCCAAACAGAAATCCTAGAGTATTATTTCAAAGACTTAATCATTTGATTATGTGCAATTGTGAGAATAACAAATCCTCTCTTAATTTTCTTTCTCTTTTCCTCCATTTGACACCTCATCTTCTCTTACATCCACCTTATTTTCTATTTTATTTTCCTCTTCCTTATTCTTTTTCTTCATTTTTCTCTACAATGGAGAGAATCCTCTTATATTTCTTCTCCCATTTTATATATACCCACTCCATATTCTATATAATCAAGTGTATGATAAAATTAATTACTCAACTTAATTAATAATTAAACTATATTTAATAAACTACTTTAGTGTAGTTAATAAAATTGTAAATAACTTGTGATAATATAGATTGGATTGCAAATGAGAAAAAAGAAACTTGATTAAACATAAAAAACACTACAAATGACAAAAGGTGGAAAATAAAAACATTAAGCATACATTATAACAATTAAAGGTTTTATTGCCATAAAAATTCAATCAAAATCCGAATCCGACGTCATGTCTTGAAACTTCTGCCATATATGATCGACCAAGTCGGTCTTGGTTGATTAAACATGTGAAATATGGATTGAAATTGGGGATTATTATGAAAAATATTTTTGACCAAAAAAAATTATGAAAAAGATTTGGATCAAAAGGAAGTACATTTGGATGGTTTTGAGTGTTGGATAATTCCGTAAGTTAGGATGAGTGTGGTTATCCATGGAATAGTGAGAGAGTGAGATGATATAAAAGATGATTCATGTAGAAATGATATCAAATTGGACTCAATTTATAGAGAAAAAAATGATGGAAATTAGTTAATTTATTTTTTTTAAAAAATTATCTACATTTTATTATTATTTTATTGGTAACTTAACTAGTTATAAATTTGAATTGAATAAATGAAAATAGTTGCAGTAGTAGATACTACATGTCACATGGTGAATGAGTAAAAGTGAAAATTTGGCACAAGAGTTGAAATTTACAATCCTTGGTAGAAGGATGATTACTTTCATTCCTCCTTTCAAAAGAGGATCCTCATATAACTTCTACATCAAAGAGGATATTCTCATAAAAGAGAAAAAATACTGAAAGGATGTGCATTCCTCCCCATTGCACGTGCTAAATGATCTACCATTTCATCCATGTGGAAATATTTTTTTGTGTGTAGTGCAATCTTTTTTACTGTGTTTCTAATAAGATTTGCCATTCAATTTCACATTCAATTGGCACATGGGGAGGATGAAAGTCGTCTAGTCCGGTCTTTGCTTGTTTTGCGTAAGGTCTCTATCTCCTTAATTGCTATCGCAAATAATTTGAGTTTAATCATAACACTATGTTTTTGTTACGAAAGTCTAATAAGAAAGGCCTAATCATATAGTATCGTTATTGATTTTTTAATTCCACGGTCTCAATATAAATAAAAAATAATAGCGGATAAGTATTTATTTTGTGACACATCTATAAAAAATATACCACTTACGTATTTGTTAGTACACAAAATATGCCGTGTACAAGTTTCAACTCCTTCTTCAATGACCTTCTTCTTCAAGCTTCTTCTCCCAGCCTCTTCGCCTTCAATGACCTGCAAAACAATGGACCAAGGGGCGAGCGACCCCTAATCCACCTCCGATGCTTAAGTCAGAATAGGTACAATGTCGATTAAAGGCATCAGGCAGAGCGATGGTTTCGGGCTTAGAGCTTACCTTCCACATGGTATACATGTGTATTTATAGAGGAGAGGGACAAGGGGGGCGCGCGCCTAGGGTTAGGGCAGTGCCTTGCTCCCTAATCAACCAAAAATCTTATCTCAGGCGAAGATAAGATTCTCCTCCATAAATAATATCCTAACTAGAGTAACTACCCTATTAAAGGATAAAGCATAATAAATATGGATAGCAAAATAAATAAGATAGAGAAATAAATGCTAACTAATTGATATGGAATCATGCCCGCCTACAATTGCCCCCTCCGGAACCCTATACGCGTGTACCTTGTACTATCCCATGTATAGGGGCCGGAGCTTAAGCGGTGAGTGGCCATGCAGATTAGGTGCTCTTATTCGTATATTCGTACATTCGTACATTCGTATATTCGTATATTCGTATATTCGTACATCCGTATTCCATAAATACGGGATCCGTGCAACTCCTACGCATGCGTATCGTAGGGCCTTCGTCTACTAATGGCTCGGGCTTAACCCCTTCAAGTACTTGATTCTAGTATTGCAAAACAAGAAAACATCAGGATAAAGACAAGAAAACGTTTCCGCGCGGATTTAAAAACAAAACGTGTTTGAAATGTCGATGAGTTAGAAAACAAAAAGGCGGGCGCCCTTGGCAATATGTCGAATAGTACTTGAATCATTGGTAGAGCTTCTTTTAGCGATGTTTTAAGTGCAAAGCACTAGCCCATATGCCCCCGTCCTAACACTGCAGCCATAACACACGGGCCCTTCCGAGCCTTGCCATTATCGGGATGCGCTCCCCATGGCCAATCGAGGCATCGCGTTGTCAACTCGGAAGGTTCGTGGCCCTCGTGGGTGTGCGCATCGCAACATGACCCACTTAGTGGCGCTCCGTAGGACGCTCGGCATGTCTTGGTGGTTTTCCCCTTGCACCTACCGCGGTCGCGGCCTGGCGACCCGCGGTCGTGGCCTGGCGACCCGCGCTCGCGGTGTGCCGCCCGTGCTTGCGGTTCGTTCCATAGGACTCTTCAAGGCTCTCTGAGGGTTCCCCGCGCCCGCGGCTCCCAGTCCTTCGCCCTCGGCTCTCGTAGCCGGATTCGAACCAAATAGCGTGTTTTGAAGTCGGTCAAGGCTGGTCTTTCGATGTCGGCTCTGGGCATGCAAGTTGACGTCATGCTGCCCCCGCTCGACAGACCACCCTGCGACTCTTTCGCGGAGGTTCGATTTCGTCAGCAGAGATTGGAGCGGGTAAGCGGTTACCGCAGGGGTCAGATGCTCCTACCACGCGAGCCTCGGTGTCCTTACTCCGCTGTGGGCACACCGTCGTTCTTGGGAGGGTGCTCGGAACTCGCAATCTCTCTATGAAAGCAATCTCTTTCATAGGAGGGTCGGTTGTCCCTTCGCATACCCCTTTTCGTATTCAGGTTCGTACCCGATTTCGAGCCAATTGGAGCGAGTTTCCAGCATTGGCTCCTAAGGATGAAAGATGGTGCACTCTCTAAGCTTTCCGACACATCTTGAATCGTCCCGATCGGATGACCGTAGCTCACGAACGAGCCTGCACAATAAAGCAGCGCGACGCTGTCACTAGAGCAAGACTGCTCTGTTTTAGGCCGCGATTTCGGGCCGGTTGGAGTGCGATTCCGGTCTTGACTCCAAGAGAAGTCTTGTAGATGATTTCTTCAGCTTTTCAGAGATGCCAAGCCCGCAATTTTTCGACGTCTCTAACTCCCGAACGAGGGGCTAGAAGCAGGCTTCCCTGTCCTGCGCTTTCTGCAGGACAGCAGCCTTCGGACGTCCTTTTGACCCTCTTCGAGAGAGTTTCTGGGGCTGACGTCTAAAGATGGATCGAAGATCGCTCTTTCCTCTTTCCATTGATGTATGGATCGTCCGATTCCGATGCGTGTAGCTCCTGGATGACTGGTCGGAAGTTTGCCTCGCCATCCTGTCCGTGAAACAGGTTGCGGTCTCTTGCGGCGCGATTTCGACCCGGGTGCAGCGAGTTTCCGGTTCTGATGTGTGAACGAGAAACGTAGCATTCGGAGTCTACTTTCCAGCGCTTCCTGAATCATCTCGTTCCGACTATCGTGGAGCTCACACGGACTATTACAGCGTCGTAGGTTCCGCGTTGATCGTTGAGCGGCGATCAAGCCTTTCGACCCTATGAGCCCGATTTCTTCCCGTCATATCGCTCGTTGGTCCCGCGACATCCCTCAGCCCGACCACCTCTCTCGTTCCGCTCGCACCGTTCTGGTGGGCTAGCGAGCTATCGTGGTCACGCGAAGGCTCTTGGATGCGAAGAGACGAACGATCATGCTCACGATCTCTTGCCCCGGTGGACTCCGAGCCTTCCCAAGATCCAACCTTTGCTTCGTCGTGCCCCTGCGTCGTACACCTCAATGGATTGGACCAACCGCTTGCCCGCACCGGGCTCTAGCGATCGATCGCGTCGTGAGGGCCGATGGGCGCCGTCGCAAAGGATTGGACCGACCGCTCGCCCGCAACGGGCTCTAGCGATCGATCGTGTTGTGCGGACCAATGGGTGCCGCCGCCCCTACGTGATCCGGCTCCATGCATTGCGGCTCGATCGGGGGCGCGGAACTTAATCAGGAGCCGGGTGAAGGGCTCGACTGGGCCGGAGGCGTACCGCGCGCTCGTCCGCAGCGCGGGGCAAAAGAACTTGATTTTTGGACTGTGCTGTTCGTGCCCAGTTTCGACTGACTTCGAGTAGGATTCTTGCTTTGACTTCTGAAGATAATTTGTAGCTTATCTCCTCCTCTTTCTGGCGATATGTGGATCGTCCAAATCCGACAAGCGTAGCTCCCGGAAAGTGAGTCGGAAGCACGATCGGCAATCCTGTCAGTCTCCGACCCGCGGTCGCGGGTGATGGATCCGCGGTCGCGGTTTGCCCCAGAACAAAGGTCACGTTCTCTGGAGCGAAACCGCGCCCGCGGCGGGGGCTACCGCACCCGCGGTTCTGACCCAGACTGCGATTCTTCGCGAGCTCCTCCTTCCTCGCCGCCTTGCCTGCGTCTGCCACCGCGCTCGCGGTTATAGTGCAGCTCGCTCCTGGCGACGAGCGAAGACTTGTGCGGTGGGATCGGCTCCGATCCCGAGACCCTCTTCCGAACTTGCGCCGAGTTCGTTACACCGTGGGCCCGCGCTCGCGGGACTCTGGACCACGCACCGCAGGTCCAGGTGTCCGATCCCGAAACCCTCTTCCGAACTCGCGCCGAGTTTGTTACGATGTGGGCCCGCGCTTGCAGGGCCTTGGACCGCGCACCGCAGGTCCATTCATCCAATCGTTTAGGGTTTCGTCGGCGGCGTGACCCAGCTCGGTTGGGGTAATGGATCGGACCGACCGCTCGCCCGCCCCGGGCTCTAGCGATCAGTTCCGTATGCTCATACGTATATCCCTGCGTTACGCACACGTGATTGTCATTAGAGTTGCCCCCAATCTAGGGTTTTCATTGGATCGACAATCAACAATGATTCTTGATTAGGGCAACCTCTTGGATCGACAATCCAAGGTCCGATCGCGATGTGGTCTATCATCCCGAGCGAGTATCGGGTTCAACGCGCATTGGGATTCGTTCTCCGAGCGTTTTTTGGAGATGGTGTGTTCTGGCCTCGACCTGCGGTCACGGGCGACGGACCCGCGGTCGCGGGTGGCAATCCGCGGTCGCGGGTTGTGAATCCGCGGTCGCGACTCTAGGGCTACGGAAGGTGAATCGCGCGATTCGCCTGGCGCGCGGCGGCTGTCTCGATCCGGGCTCGTGGACAAACGATCCATAGCCTCCTCAGATCGGTTCTCGTAGGGTTTACGAAGGTCGAAAACCTGTTCGTTCCCCACAGACGGCGCCAAATGTTAGTACACAAAATATGCCGTGTACAAGTTTCAACTCCTTCTTCAATGACCTTCTTCTTCAAGCTTCTTCTCCCAGCCTCTTCGCCTTCAATGACCTGCAAAACAATGGACCAAGGGGCGAGCGACCCCTAATCCACCTCCGATGCTTAAGTCAGAATAGGTACAATGTCGATTAAAGGCGTCAGGCAGAGCGATGGTTTCGGGCTTAGAGCTTACCTTCCACATGGTATACATGTGTATTTATAGAGGAGAGGGACAAGGGGGGCGCGCGCCTAGGGTTAGGGCAGTGCCTTGCTTCCTAAGTCAACCAAATATCTTATCTCAGGCGAAGATAAGATTCTCCTCCATAAATAATATCCTAACTATAGTAACTACCCTATTAAAAAATAAAGCATAATAAATATGGATAGCAAAATAAATAAGATAGAGAAATAAATGCTAACTAATTGATATGGAATCATGCTCGACTACAGTATTTTTTATGGATCGCGATAATTTAATTACGACATGTTATCGACCATGCTAGCTGAAGCTAATAATTGATCAATTGACAATATTAAAATGTGCTAGTTAATTAATATTGGTCATGCCACTAATTCTAATGCTGTTGATTATTCGTAAAAGTCAGCGAGCAAAAATAAAGAAGAGAAGTGATCGATGCATATATCGGTCTTGAGTTTGTTCGTATGATAAGTTGTAGAAAATTTGTTAGCATTCAGAAACAAAGGGACTTTGTCATTTGTAGTAGCTAGTTTTTACCATAAATGCATGCCACCTTATTATATAATAGGATCGAGACTGATCAGCCATCGTGTAACTCTCACGATGTTCCATCACTTGATCATGAAATATCAGATCATCGACGGAGCTATGTACCAATTTTTTACTATTAGATATGAATAAATGCATGAACGTTTCTTACTTTTAACACAATATAAGAAACGGTCATGCATTTATTCATGTAATTGTTCTTAAATCACATGTAAAAGGAATTGGATTATTTATTTTCATCATATTTCCAGGGAAGTGAACGGATTGAACATCATATTTATGACTTTTGTTTAGCTTAGTTTTTATTAAACTTGGTTGCACCATCTATCGATGCTTATTAGTTGATGATGTTAAGGATCGAATTATTTTATACTTGATTATTACTTAACTTTGTTTTGTTGTTACTGATAAACAAATTTCTCTTAATGGGCCGTTTTGAAGAGTATCTGATACGTTATAATTATGGATTTAAGCTATTATTATTATATTTAGTAGATTTAATGGGCCTTAGGTTTGCACTAGCACTAGGGTTTATTATTCCGCAGTTCTATATATTGTAATCTTTGCTATTCTGGAAGGCATCCAATCAATCAATGTTTATTCATTAACTTTTAGCCCTAGTTGTAATGTTAGCGTAGTTTAGCGTTAGGGACCTGTAGCAGGTTCTTAACAACTGGTGCTTTCATTCAGAGATGCTCATCATGACCCACCCTAGCGACGATCCCGACGCCGCTGCCTTCGCCAAACTGAAAGCCTCGATAGAGAAGCTGGCGGCTGCGGTGGAGAAACTCCGTCGAGATCAAGAAGACGTTGTTGGATTCTGGTGTTGATCCCTGCACTGGTCCAGTGGCACCGATAGCGTCTGTTGATCCTGCTTCGTCTGGAATGCGCAACACCTGGGGAACGATCAATGTAGTCTGTCTTCGGATAAGATTTGAGTCGTGTAAACACTTTCCGAAATCAGTATTTTGCCCCTTATAAGCCTTAGGGAATCCGCAAACTCTGAAGTGAGATAAAACAAATCTGCTGATCCTTTCCAAGGCTTGTGGTAAGGATCAAACTATAGAAAATGTATTGATAGATGTATGACTTCGACTAAGTTGAATCTATTTTAGAGATTCTGTAACCAGCCCGACTTCATCTTCCTTTAGTCTTATATAGGGCGTAGGAAAGCCTAGGGAGCGGTTTCTACAAGTTGTGGGCGGTTATAAGGGCGGTTACCGCTGATCCTTTACCACCAACGGCTCTCTCCCTAAAGAGACACGTGACCCATCAGAAACCAGTCATAAAGGAAGTTACAAGAGTGGTTATCCAACGGTTATATAGGTAGTTAACCCACGTGATCAATATTCAAACCGTTAAACTGTTGATCCCGTAGGTACCAATCAGCCAGAACTGTTGTTCTTAGAACCACTGATCCCAGAGGGAAATCTCAGTGTAACATATCCTTAATATCTCCCACTAGATCCCAAATATACTCACACAAGCGTGTACTCCACACCCCCAAACTTGTGATAAGCTAAATGGAACCTCATAAAGTCGTCATGAACCCCGATAACACTAAAAGGCCATTGATCCCTCAGGAACCATCACTGAATCCTCAGGGATCAACGAATGATGACACTAAAATCACCAACAAGACGATCGTCTGCACCTGAATCGGCGCCTGGATCGGATTTACCAGATCTTGGGCATTCCCGATCCGGTCGCCACCAACCCCGCGTTCCCGACCATCACACCTGCAGCCGCCAAGCCCTGCGTGTAGAGCGCCGGCGGAGACAGCCGTCAGCCTCCTCCTACACAGGCACAAGAGCCGTTTGCGGCTCCGTTCGCACCGGCTCTGACCCAAACCGTCGCCGGGGTCGCCGGATCTGTCGGGAATCAGACCGGATCTGCCACGATACGGGCCACCCTTCCACCACTGGCGCCTAGGGCGACCCTTCCAGGCCAACAACAGTCGCTGTCGCACTGTCCCGCCGTCCGAGAGGGAGGCCCGTCGCCCCCGCAGAACCGGCCGAGTCTTGTTGAACCGGCGCCAGTCGCGACCTTCGTGGGTCACCCTGGGCCGCCGCCCCTCTCGTCCGGCCTCCAGCCACCGAATCACCACAGCTCCGCCGCCTATCCGGGCCTGCCGCCACCACAGCACGTTGGGCCACCCATTTTGCCGCTGCCACCGCGGGGTGCACAGACGAAAATTCAGGGAAGAAATTTGAAGAAATTTGACCCAGGAGGGTTGTTTGTTGAAAACACTTCCAGTGCAATGAATACTTACGTGGTAATTGGAGAGGGTGAAGCAAGTGATGGATTGCTTGACTTTGGTGATACAAGGTTGAGCGAGGTCAAGACAATTTCATCTGAATTATTGGGTGATTTCAAGGAAAAATCATTTGAATCGTTCACAATTTCAGTTGCACACCAAGTGTTCGAGAAAATGCCTAAGAGACATTTCAATGCAAGTGATCTCTCTGTTCAATTGGGTATTGTCCAATTAGACATTTGGGTATTTGATCCCGGTGGATGTTGTGTTTTACGGGTCTTTTCTGGATTTCCGCCTCGAGGACGAGTCGATTCTGATCGGGCGAGTAGTTGATACGTTATAATTATGGATTTAAGCTATTATTATTATATTTAGTAGATTTAATGGGCCGTTTGTTGTGCCTTAGGTTTGCACTAGCACTAGGGTTTATTATTCCGCAGTTCTATATATTGTAATCTTTGCTATTCTGGAAGGCATCCAATCAATCAATTTTTATTCATTAACTTTTAGCCCTAGTTGTAATGTTAGCGTAGTTTAGCGTTAGGGACCTGTAGCAGGTTCTTAACAGTATCTCATCTCTTTCAAGCCAAAAAAAAAATCTAAAAATTTCGATGAAAGGAAATATTATAAAAATACAAATTTTGAAACCTAGATTTTTTTTGAAAAATTTTAGAGTGAATGGATGGTCAACAACAGAATTACTTCTTCCATGAATAAATAAAAGAAAATATAAATAAATTAGCTTTTGTAGAGGAGTGTGCAGAAAGTTTCTTCTACAAGACCAAAATCTGAAAATTAAGAAATCTTATTTTGAATTTTCTGACAAATCTACTTATTTAATTGATTTTACATTTTATTTAAATGATAAGAAATGTTTCTTGATGTTTTCGCATTCTACAAAACCTTAAATTTGAAACTTACTAGACCGAGACAATGAAATCAAATGAGGGTTATAGTGAAAACAACTTAAGTAATTAAAAAACAATCTGCCCATAATTGAAAGATAATTATTAGAAAAACATATTCTGTTTTGAAAACATTGACAAGGCTCTACAAAATGTCAATTAAGGAACTCCAAACTTAAGGTAGCATCTTTGTCGAGCACCCCCACTCGTCCCTGTAGCTTTTGGATCTAGACAAGAACAAAACATGCATCATAAAAAAACAAAAACTCACAAAAATCCTAATAACCACAGTTAGCCATTAAAATACAAGCTAATTAAGGTGTATATTAGCAACTCGTACGAAAATTAAGGTATTTCTAATACAACCACAATATTATATAGAAAGATAAGTTACCAAAACTTCCAAATTTGATTTGAAATCGAGCTCACACATAGGTAAATCAATCAATCAATATATATATATTATAAAAGCCGACCGTTTTCGAGCCACCACGTTGATTTTGACCCCACCGTATATTTGATAAAAATTGCTTTTATTTATGTTATTTTAATTAATCTAATTATATGGCTTCTTATCTATTTATGTAAAAGATATGATCAAATTTTTATATGATCTACTATATTTTTAAGCTTAAGTTATTTTCTATATTTACATGATCTACTATATTTTTTTACCAATTATACTTGATTTTTTTTTTATCTTGATAACAAATTCGATTTTTTAGCCAATAATTTCGATTTATATCTTGATAACACACATTTTTTCATAATTTCCTAATATTTTCACCCACCTTCATAATAAAAATTACATTAGTAGAATCAACGTGGATTGAGTACTATATTCTACTTTCACCCCACCTAAACGTACATCTTTAATTTTCTTCGAATATGACAATGTTTATCAAATATGACAATATCTATCTATTTATCTATACTATATATTAAAGCCGAGAAATTTCGAACCTCCACGTTAATTCTGACCCCACTTTATTGATAATTTTATATGTTTTATTTTTCTTAATTATCTAATCTTTAATTTTATCTTTTTACTTACCCATCAAATATCTATCTTTGAAAGCATACTATTTATCTTTAAAATTTCTTTAAGTATATATTCTTTTTAATTCTACCATTTTTCTTACTCATCTAATATCTATCTTTGAAACAATATTATTTAGCTTTCAAAATTTCCTCCTATAAAAGATACATATAAATTAACTTATCTTTTCAATTACCATTTTAATCTATTTATGTAAGAATTAATACAAGAAATTGGAATTTAAAAAAGAGTTTTAAAATGGAAGCCCCTTTTTTCTAAAAAACTTATTATTTTTATCTTTGACACTAAATCAATTTATATTTATTAGCTTTTACTTAGACTATATACTATCATGTCCCTGATAACTTAGCTTTTATCTATCATAATCAAACAATTAGTTTTTTCATGTTATTTCAATAATCTAATTACATTCTTTATTATCTATGTAAAAGATATTTTTTGAATTTTGACAAAATATTCTATCATTTTTTATATATTAGTTATATTTTTAATCTCTTTTATGTAAGAAGTAATTTAAAATCTTTAAAATATAAAATAATTTAAAAATAGAAGCCATTTTTCATAATTAAATTAGTATTCCTATCTTTAATATTAAATAAATTTATACTTACTATCGTTTACTTAACTTATATTTTATCATTTTCTTAATAACTTAGCTTATGTCTTTCATAATAAAATAATTGTTGATTATCATATTTTATTTATTTCAATATATAAAGCCATCAAAATCATGCTGGACTTATTTTATATTTCTAAATTTTGATGTTATATTTTAATATTTATAATTAAATAAAAATTCATAGTAGTTATATCTCATACTAATAAATTATAGTATTAAAATAAAAAATAAGATCAAACCAAAATTATGAATTAAAACATCTCACTTTATATTAATATTCACTTATATTGTCTCAAAATTGTGATAATAGCGACAATGATATATATTAACCATTAGAGATAAAAAAAAAAGTAAGTAAATTTTATTTACTAAATTGTTCTTTAATTAGAATATGTTGTATATTTTTATAATGTCATACATGTGGTACTACAAATCTGAAAAATAATTCTTTTCGTCTAGAAAAAATAACATTTTCATGTGCTAAAATTTTTATTATATGTTTCACATATTAATATCTTATTTATAATAAATAATATTTTAAAATGTGAAACATGAGTCATTGTCGTGCATGGCACGACGGGTAAACCTAGTAAATAGCAATTTATAAGTTTTTTGAGCCCGGTTCGTTTGAAGTGACTTATTGAAAATAATGTATTATAACATCTTATTTTGCTTGTTCTAGATGTTTCTTTCTTCTCATGCATAAATTTCTATACAAAAATAAGCTATTAAAATTTATAATGGATTTGCAAACGAACAAAGCTTTGGTTGAGAAATAGCAATTTATAGTATAACATAAGCAAACAACAAGGATACAAACCACATGCACAAACAATATCAAACCATCCCGCAACAATGCCAACATGTACCAAATTCGAGATATATGTAAAAAAATCAAAATAAAATCGTTAACATGCAACAACGTCAATATATCATGCTACATTGCTACCTGAGGAAAATCTCAATTATACCATGGTGATTAAGGTGAACAAAGCCACAGTAAAATAAAAGGATAAAATAAATAAAGCAACTAACCGTACGTAGAGCAAATTCTAGACACATGATCATCAATCATCATGTTGGTCCATACCATTCTAGCACTTGTTTTGTGCACACGCCTATATTGGCCCCTTTCGCCACGACAGCCTGGTGGCTCTGGAAGTGGTGCAACTTAAGAGTTTTCCAAGGTGCTCAGTCACCCCCAAATCAAGCAGACTTCATCAGCCAGTACTGAAATGAAACCGGCCAAGCTATGGCTGCTTTGCGAGCACGAACCCTCTTCTCGACACCACGAGTCGAGCGAATAATTCAATGGGAGAAATTAACCAGATTGGGGTTGGCTCAAACTCAACTTAGATGGATTGGTGATTGGAGGACTCGCTTCTGCAGGGGAATTCTAAGAGACGAGCATGGCAATTCAAGTGGCGAGGAGGCTTCAGTTCACAGCATTAACACCTGTATGGTCCCTGTTGCTGAGCTTTGGGGTGTCATCCCAGGCTTCTAGGCCGCCTGGGACTCTGGAGCAGAAAAGTGATCGTTGAGACGGACTCTAAGCTTGTTATCCACCTCCTCCGCCTCCAAACCCCTTCACGCCTCCCACTTTCCAGCATGATACGCAAATGTTAAGGTTTCCTCAGTAGGGACTGGATTATTCAGTTCTGTTGCATCTACCGCGAAGCCAATATCGTCGCCGATAAGCTCACCCAAGTGACACACTCCTACCCCCTTGTTTCTACCAATCTTGATGCTGCTCCTGATGATATTATTCCTATTTTAATTAACGATGTAACTGGGGAAGGCCTCCCTAGACAAACAATGTTTTATGTTCCTTAACAAATTTTCGGAGTCGTATGTCTCCCACCGACCAAAAACAAAGGCCTATATTGGCTCCAAAATGCCCAATTTAGCGGTCTAAGCTTGTTCAATGCTAACTTGAATGGTGGTTTAACGTCGTTCTATAAAGAGGGAAAAGAGGGAAAAAGTAGCTTCTATAAGTATTATTTTTATAAATAATTTTGTATTTTTACAACAATTTTATTGCATGCTTGTTATAAAACAATTCAGGTAAAAACTCAAACCCTAAAAATAATATATTTTTTACCTAAATTTTTTAATCTAACACTCTTACGTTTAAAAGTGGTAAGTGATTTTTTTTATCTCAATCTTTTATCTTTTAATCTTTGATCATCTTTTTGTTTCCATTAAATTTCAGAATGGATTCTACAAGAGTAAAGATTATCTTAGATCATAAATATCGAGAGGAGCAAGGGAGTGTCAACAAGTATCACGAAAAAAGGAAATTATGTGAAACTAGGTATATGGTATCGCCGAGTGATAAGGAGGATAACAATAAAACAAATGGGAGAAAGTGGGGAAAAGAAAGAGGTTGCCCACGTGGCGCATCATTTTAGTGTTCAAGTTTTATTTGTCTTTTTGATCATGTTTTAATTAAAATAAAATAGTTTAAATGTACCATAATTTATAATTATTTATTTCTATCCATAGACACCAATTTTGTATATTTTTGGATTCTTATAAAAAAAATAGTTATTAGGATGTATTAGATTAAACAAACACATAATTGACCTTTTTAACATAACTCGTAATTTTAACATAAAAGTTATCATCTTTTTATATTTGTTATGTTTGATGCTATGAATTAATTAACGATGTGAGTTTGTTTTGCTTTGCTTTATAAATTTTCCTATATGTCCCTAATTGTTGAAAACATTTTAAAATTAGAATTTTAAAAAATACGAATAACATGTTAAAATCACATGTTTAAAAATAAAATTAGTCAAATAGTAATTTATTAAAATTAATATAACATGTTTAATTAGTCAAAAGTAATATTTAGAATGAATTATTGATGTTTAACTAGTTATAGAAATATTCAGAATTAAATAATGATGTTTAAATACATAAATATATATTGTGAATTAACTAATCAAGGTTATAGTTGTAATTGTTTATTATGTAAATAAATGGGCGTTGGAAAGTGAAAAAATTCAAAAGTTCATTAAAATTTAAGCGGATATCCTGAAATAACATGAGAGAAATATGAGATGATGTGGAATAAATGATAAAAGTGATAATTATTTTTTTGGTCGAAAAAAAAGTGATAGATTTTTAGAAATTAGAAAATCATTCTCGACGGCAGTTTGGTGGTTGTGGTGATGGAGAAACCAAGAGGTTTTTGATAGCAGCAGCAGGGAGGTGCATCAACCTGAGTTTGTTAAAGCTCGGGCCAGAGATTACCTCATGGCGTGGAAGAAGAAGGATCTGACCAAAAATCGCTTGTCAAGAACGGAGGGGCTCATCACTTGGCAAAAACCAACCTCGCCTTAGGTCAAAATTAATACAGACGGTTCGGTGGGATTGGATGGTAGAGCTACTGCAGCTGGGGTCATTCGCGATCACCATGGCAACTGGGTGAAGGGTTTTGTTCATAATATTGGGCAATGCTCAATACCCATGGCGGAGCTTTGGGGCATTGTTGATGGTCTACAATTGGCTTGGAGTGAAGGATTTCGGCTCGTCGACATCGAGTGTGACTCGGCTCTCGTTGTTAAGCTGGTGCACAAAGTTTTGAATCCGAGTCATCCCCTTTTCAGCCTGGTGTCTCAATACCAAGACTTTCTTAGACGCGACTGGACTGTCCGTCTCAACCATGTCTTTAGGGAAGCGAACTTTGTCGCCGACACCCTTGCTAGGCTTGCCTTTTCATATCCGTTTGGCTGCCATACTATCCAAATCCCGCCTAAGAGTGTTTTCAATATTCTCTTAGACAAACTAGAGGACGGGCTACGCCCCGTTTATTGCCTGTAACGAACAATTCTTAAGTTTATGTATTTTTAGGGCGCAACCCTTTCTCGACCAAAAAAAAGAGATTAGAAGATCATTGATATTCATGACCTTAGTGTTTGACCTGAGTTGTTTCAAATGAGGTTGTAGTAATATGATTTTTTTTTTTTACGTCTATAATGTTTCTTACATTTTCTTAAGAAAGCTGGGGAATCCGCCTCATCTACACTAGAGTGAAGATTCTCATATCATTTTTTTTCTCTCAGTTGGTCTAGCTTATCATTTTTGGTTTCGCACTTCTTTTTACTAATTTGATCGAGAAAATACTAGTCGGATAATGGTCATGAGAGTTGAGTCGAGTCGAATCGATGATCTCTGTACCCATCTTTGAAGACTTAATCACTTGACTAGATGATTTAAGTAAATGAAATAAAGAGAAATTAAAATCTCATATATTGTCAAACTTAAATTTCAAAACGTTCCCCTAACAAATGAAACAAAATTAGATAAGATCGTGGCTACTACTTTCACAAAACACAGCGGTTTGACTTTGACCAGCAAAACTGGCTGTGTACTGCCATGTCAACTCAATGACCTCAACTGGGGAAAAAAAGACCTAAACCCAGATGAAGGCTGCTCCTCCTTTATTCTCAATAACCAGAGGAACACACACCATTTTTTTTTAAAAAAATCTTCCTCTGTTCCACCATTAAATTATTAGTATTCAATTTGAATTAATCCTCAACCGTAAAAAACAATTACTAGCAGTGATGACATTAATCAAGCCATAAAGAAGATGGTGGGAAGGCACAAAACCAGCAATTGCAATTCAATGAGTTTGTAATTGAAACCTCTACTCTCTCAGTCATTCACAGCTCCCTTTTAATACGCAATTACTCCTCAATTTTCTTTAATTTCTCCTACCCAAAAACCATTCTAATATTATTATTATCATTACACTCCTATCTTTCATTTAATTACTCTACTAGTATTATATTTTCCAATTTGCATTAATTTCCCCCCTCGTCTTCTTCCTCCCCATTCTATTTCATTTCTTCCTTCCTCCTATCTACTACTGAATTCAATTCAATTGAATCCTCTTCTTCCACCTCTCTCTCTCTCTCTCTCTCTCTCTCTCTCTCTCTCTCTCTCTCTCTCTCTCTCTCTCTCTCTCTCTCTCTCTCTCTCTCTCTCTCTCTCTCTCTCTCTCTCTCTCTCTCTTCCTATTCATATTTACACTTTTAATTACGAATTAAATACACCCCTTTCTCCTTCCTCTCCCATCTCTACTATATAATCACCTTCACATGAACCCCTGTTAATCCATAGTCAACATCACTAACCCTCCTCCTCTTCTTCTCCTCTCTCGCCTTCTAATCCCTTTCTCATCACTTCCACCATCGCTCTCCACCTTCAGGTACCTCCAATTTCAATCCCAATCCCCCTTTCTCCGGTCTCTGTTTTCCTCTTCGTCTTCCTCTGTTTTTGCTCTGTTTTGTGTTTTTCCGATCGGAAATTGTATTACAAGATCGCAAGATTTGACGACCCAGTTCTTGAATTTTGCAGGGGGTGAAGAAAGATTCGAGCTTTAAGGAACCCAATTGATCAATCGATCAGAATGAGCAGGAGGAATTCTCGTAGCAACAACACCAACCTCGGAGCGGAGCTGAAGCTGAACCTTTCGGCTCCACTGAGGATCAGAGGAGCAATTCACGGCGGACGGGCGGCGGCGGCGGCGGCGGTAGAGTCGCCGGAAACATCGCCGGCGAGATCGTGCGTGTCGTCGGAGGGCAGCCCGAAGTACTCGAGCAGCCCGGAGGCGGAGACGACGTCGATGGTGGTGGTGGGCTGTCCTCGCTGCCTCATGTACGTCATGCTGTCGGAGGTGGACCCCATGTGTCCCAGGTGCAAGAGCACCGTCCTCCTCGACCTCAGCGCCGCCGCCGCCAACCGCCGTCGCCGCAACTACGACAACGACGACGGCGATGGCGAAACCTCCGTCAACTGATCGGATCCAAACTTCCTGTTGTTGTTGTTGTGCTCTGTTTGTTTGTTATGTTGTTAAGTTATGTTTGTTAGTGGAAGAAGAAGAGGCCAATGTGCCCTGTTTGGTTGCTCCTAAGACGGGAGGGCGATTTCATTCTTCTTAAGAATTAATGAATATCCCGTCTTTTGTGCAACCAAACGGTACCTTAAGTTAGGAAGTCGTTTATGAAGAAAACCAGAAAAAATGCAAGGCCATTTAGGTAAGCTAGAACTAGAAAAAGCTTAGGTGTTGTTTGTTTGTTTGTCTATCGATGCAATCCCATCTCATCCAAGCTTTTTGTAACCGATAATTAAGAACGTTATCAAGGAAATTATGGTCACAACCAATATTCATCTTATTGTCTAGTTTAAAGGTTAGACGGACCATGACCTCTTTAGGATCTCTTAACTCGTTGGTTGTGGTTATTGGATGGTTTGAAGCATTTGTCTGGGCTTTTTCAGGTGTATTTCATCTAGGTTTAAAATATCCCCATCCCGATCCCCAGATCCTGGACTACCTGGGTACATGTTATTGTACGGACCAGGACCTTCTAACACCTCAATGAGGTTTAGATATGGTTTCTTCTAACGTTGTCTAAATTAGCGTTGAGTGAAGGTAAAATTCCAGGCCTTATAAATGCGATATTTGAAATGTAGGAACGAGAAGGGTTACTTGTTGGAATTGGCTTGTGAATGGTGTTGAAGAGATATAATTTGGTACAAGTAGTTGTGAGGTACTAATCAAGATCGTATGCAGACATTAATACGAGTATGAGAATCATATGAATGCGGGTGACATAGGGAGGGGGAGTTTCCATGTGTAAAGTCAAATTTGGTGATCAAAACAAACGTCTTAAGAAAACTTGGCCTTTGTATTGAGTACTTACGTAGTAGATGCAATGAAGTAGTTGTAGTTGTATTTATAGAGTATTTATTAGATCCGTAGGCAGTAGGAGTGATTTAGGGAAGGACATGTGATGGGTTTAATTCGTGATTTAATATATTTAACTAAATTTTGCCAGCTTGTACACTTAATTGCATGAGGGCCATGGCTAATTGCTTGTAGTTAATTTAGCACTAATCAATTCAACCTAATAGGACTATGGAAGTTTTCCGTATGGGTCGACCCATGGCTCTATCCGGCCAAATTTAGAAAGAAACTAGTAGTAGTGCCCGTGCCCGGGAGGGCACGACTTATATATAAAAAAAATTCCTATGTTTCCTCAATTGTTACTATGGAGCATTGTATAATTATTTTATTTTTAAGTAGTTTGTGCAAATTTAATTTCAAATAGATAGGTCTAATAAAATAATTTGCATTTTAAAGGAATTAAGAGGCCTTGGTCATTTATCAATAAATTTAATGTTTTATATATATCTTATAAATTTAATATTTTAATTGGATATTATATATATATACTATTTCAATCAGATATATTATAGCATAGTTAAAAATATAATGTTTGCATAGATAAAAGATTTAGGAAGTTTTTTAAAATACTCAAATTCTTTTTCCGGAGTATTTTAAATGCATAGCAATCAATTTTAAACAAAAAAAACACAATGTAAGATTTGTTAGTTACTAAATCAATAATTTTTGGTTTATCTTTATTATTTTAGACATAGTAAGATGTTGATATAAATAGTTTAATAAATTACAAAATTGATCAAGGCAAAAAATATCGATCAAATTATGCATATGTAAAAGAAATATCCAATTCAAGCATAGGTTGGTACGTACATATTTTTTCCACTTTTTTGGATAGAATATTATTCTATGCATAGATTTGGATAGATTTTTTGAGAAAACAATTTAAATAGAAATAAGAAGATAAGGGAAAATCTAATGTGGGGTTTATAATGAAATTTCAACCAATTAAACAAATTGAATTAGTTTAATAAAGATGGGTGATGCGATCCATTGAGGAAGTGACACATGTCGTGCTAAATATTATTTATAACCTCCGCTTTAGTATATAGTTATGATTTCAAACCCAAGTTTAAAAGGAATGGCTATGGGCCAGGTTAGAAGATTGTTTTATTATTTTTGACAAGGTAAGGATTAGGTCCCACAAGTAGCGGTGGGCAAAATCCAATCCAGACCGGATTTTTGGACCGGACTGGACTAGACCGGCATGGACCGGGACCGGACCGGTCGGAGGATATCCGTCCGGTCTCCGGTCCACAAAAATGGGGGTTTCCGGTCCGGAGTTAAAAAAAATTAAATAAAAACTGTATTAATTTATAAAACTATATAGTTTAATTTTAATATTTAGGCTTTATATTTATATTATATACTTAATAATATTATATCTTTCATTAATCATATATGATTTCTTTAATTATATTATAATTTTTTATATATAAAAAATATATTTTCTTTGAAAAAAATTATTTTTTTTAAATGATAAAATCCGGTCCAAAACCGGACCGGACCGGGTCCGGTCCCCAATCCATATATTTTGGGGTTCCCGGTTCGATCCGGTTTTGGACCGGTGCCCACCCCTACCCACAAGTACTACTTGGGCTCGTCTAGGCAAACCGCCGTCTTAGAGTCTCGAACTCGAGACCTCATGGTACACCCATGAGTGCTAAGCCACTGAGTTGATGTGCTAAGCGCGGTTAGAAGATGATATATATATATATGAGAAGAGGAACGCTCAGGTGAGATATATGTTGTGGTAGAACATGTAACATGATGTGGACCGTTAGATTAAGTTAAATAGAGGGTGAGATTTGAGGGTACACAATAGCATTATTTTTAGAAGATGGATATGATCAATTTGGCGTAGCTACAAACATGGAAACAAGCGTAATTAATGGGATTTTCAAGAGAGAAAATCGGGGGGGGGGGGAATTCGGTTATGGTAAGTAAGGATCTTGCTGAAAATATTTGATTAAATTTTTGAAAATCAAAACAAGAAAATCATATTCATCAACGTGATTTTGGGTCGATTAGAGGCATTGTCAAACCCTAAAGCTGCAGACGAACATTGTTCAACGAGTTACATGTATCAGAAACTTTCGCCATTGATGAGCAACAATAGCTTCCATGCTTTTGTGAAAAACATGTTATATCTTATTGAACAACTTTGTAATCTTAAAACAAGCTATCCACCTCCGAAAAACGTTGCATCTTTTGATGAATAAGTTGATATATTTGTATAAAATTGCCTAGTTTCAATGACAATAACTAACTTATTCAATGTGTTTTTAAGTTTGTCTATATGATGACTATTTTGTTCAACGAAAATCTACAAGTTGTTCAAGTTAAACTAAATGAACAATATATCGTAATATGTAGAAAAAGTTTATTAGTATTGCATAAGTGTTCATTTAGTGTTGAACAACATTCTAATCTTAAAAAAGTGTTTTTTTTTTTGAAAAACATTGTATCTTTTGATGAATAAGTTGACATATTTGCATAAAAGTGTCATATTTCAATGACAATAACTATCTTATTCAATGTATTTTTAAGATTGTCTATATGATGATTATATTGTTCAACGAAAATCTACAAGTTGTTCAAATTAAACTAAATGAATAATATAGCGTAACATGAAGAAAAAGTTTCTTATTACTTCAAAAGAGTTCATTTAGTTTTGAACAATGTATGTAATCGTAATACTAGTGCATTGTTTTAGACTTTCTCTTGATGATTCCTCGTTGCTGTTAGTTACAGATATCTCCTCCTCACTGTTGGAATCAGGGTCAAGATCAAAGACTTCGTTGTCCTCATCACTTTCGGATTGTTACTTTGTTCGACGTTTTTGAGAGAAAAACTTTGACTTCTTTGGGTCATCTCCAACACCTATAAACAAATAAAAACAGAAAATTCAGTACTATTCAGAATATGGAACTAGGATTCTTCTGACGTATTTAAAAAATTGAAAGATATTTTTCAACTAGAGCATTAACATATTGTATTGCAAAACAATTTGATGTGAAATGCATAAGTATTTACAAAATAAAAAACAGTATGGTGTGAGTTGAATAACAAAACATAATAATCAACTATGGAATATCATATTGTATTGAAAAATAGTATGATGAGAATTGAATAATAAACAAGAAGATATGCAATCGAGTTGAACAACTATCGAATTGAATAAGATACGCAATCGAGTTGAAAAACTATGTCATCATCCTTGTTGAATGCACAAACGAATTGAAAAACTATGCCATATGATAATTCCATGGACAAACAAGAACACTATTTTACCTCTTTCGACCTTCCTCTTCCTTTGAAGCTTCTCACTAGTCTTCATCATTGATCTGTGCAAACAGATAAAACCCATTTAGAACCCAATTATGAAGTACGAGAACAACCAAAAAGCCCTAAAATCAGACCAAGGGATTCCTACTGACGATTTTCACATAAACCGTAGGATTTGGAAACACTTTTCAAAACGACAAAATCACATGGGTTGTTTAAGAATTAAACCTAAATGCAGCAATTTCAACCCACCAGCAAATCAAATCGATGTTCATGTACTGAAAATCCAAAATTGAAACCCTAAAATCGACGGTAGCGCAATCGGAAAATCACGTGGGTTTTTGATTCAAATTAATCGAATAAAGCTACAGAGGAGTAACGAAAACTTACCAAGAACACTTGTGCGAAATGAAATCGTTGATGATGAAGATGATTTGCTCTGATGGATAATGGGAGCTTTTGGGTTTCTGCGATGTTGAAACTGGCGCAATTCTTTGTTGAAAGAGAAAAATAACGCAATAGGAAGGCAGGTGGACCAAATCCCCTCAATATCTTTTTCCACCCAAAAAAAATCGGGATTGAATAATATTTACCATAAAGAAGCGGAAATAGTGGGATCCGAATTTGGATCCGGTGTTTCTCCACCCAACCCCTCTAATACACCCTCTTTTTAATTAATCTGGTCCGTTTGATTATAATGATCCAAAGGCCCTCATTACACCTCATGTTACACTCTAAAAGAGTGTTTTACTAGAGCATTTTTCTATATGAGAAATGATCAACGTGTAGAGTTACTCGTGTTGATTGTTGCACTATGAGTTTAGATCGGAAGGTGCAACGGTTCAAAAGGTATAATGTGTTCGACTACAGACATTTGAAGGTGTTGATGTAGTTGAAACGTCATCAACATTAACACCATCAATGCCGACAAATTCCCTTCCCCGTGTGATTTGTTTTGCCTAATTTCAATATTAATCAACTCGTCCACCACTATGCTGCCAATTACCCAATCCCTGGTTGATGGCGTTTTTATTTTTATTTTATATAATTTCAACTTCAACGCATTTAAATCCTATCAAGTCGATCTAAACCCTTTTTGGATGCAATCTATTTCGTATGCGAGACCCCGAGTTATGTGCGTGTTGAAGGGATATACTACATTTTGAATGTAATCTATTTTGAATGCAATCTTTTTGAATGCAATCTAAGGGGAAGATCGCTCTTTGAATACGAAATAAAGGCGAATAGTTCATGTCAATGGAAATAGTTGATGAAATTGAAACCAGAATTTGAGAAAGGGTTGAGATGGCAAATTGGAAATGGACGAAAAGTTAACTTTTGGAAGGATAGATGGGCCACGAAGGAACCACTTCTAGAGTGGGCAACAATAAATGATGTGAGCTTGACAACGAAAGTTGAGTTTTTCATCTCCTCGGATAAAGGATGGAAAATAGAGGAACTACAGCAAGTGATCGCTAGTGATGTGATAGACGAGGTTTTAAGAATCCCCATCCCAGAAAATGACATTAATGACAAACTGATATGGGCCCCAAGCAAGAATGGATGGTACTCCACGGAATCAGCAATAAGGCTAATTACCAAAGAAGAAACCATGTCTCGGAACCCAAATGCATGGATATGGAAGCTGGATACATACCCAAAAGTAAAGAACTTCTTATGGAAAATTGACATGAATGGGTTGCCGACTAAACAGAGACTTATTGAAAAACATGTTGCCATACCGTAAGGATGCCTCTTGTGCAATGCTACACACGAGGATTCGAGCCATTTGATGCTTAAATGCCCCCATAGTCTCGCAATAGTAAAGTGTATCAATAGTAAAACAGAACGAGTAATTAGAGGACTTGACTCAAACCAAGTGAGCCCGCGAAATGTGTTATCCCTGTTGAATAGTAAGTTAAAAAGGGAAGAATTTACTGAACTAGCAGTGATATGGTGGGGCATCTGGCATTAGAGAAATAAGGTACTCTTTCAGCAAGCACCTAGCGACATCATACAAGATCTTAGCATGTATGTCCGCAATCAATTAGTGCACTGGAAACAGGCGAAAGACTGGCATGATGATGAAGAAAAGAGTCTGAATAAGCAAGTTCGCCCCATAAGCAGAACGCGAAATAAATTGCAAACTTGAATGAAACCGGCCAAAGGAAGTACAAAATTAAACTTTGACGGATCTAAGCTTAGCAATGGTAATGCGTCTGGAGGCTCAATAATAAGGGATGATAATGGAAAACCAAATGATGGAGCTGTCAGAACATATGGAAAAGTCTCGGTGCTTATGGCAGAAACATTGGCATTATGGGACGGGGTAAGAAAACTGAAGCGGATGAATAGTACAAAACTAGAGATAGAAGAGGATAATATAACAGTGTTCAAGGCGCTAATGGGGGGAATTCCCTGCCCATGGGAAATTGAAAGAGTTGTTGCCGACATTCTCGTGTCCCTTCGGGGGTTTGAGTCAGTCCGTTTTTATCATGGGAGTAGGCAGTGTAACTCTGTGGCTGATAAAATTGCTTCTCTGGGCCACAGTCTCTCATGAGAATCTATCTGGAATCACCACGAGCTTTTAGCTCTCATCTGAAAGGATGCTCTAGGTATCCCGCCGTAAGGCGAGGCCTAATGATCACCGGTTCAAAAAAAAAAATTAAAAAAAATAATGATAAGCTGTGTGTGTTAATATGTATATGTATGTGTTTTTTTTCTTGCAAACTGAGTTTAATTTGTTTTAAATGTTTAGTTTACCTGTTTGGCTCATGTTAGAATCGTTAGCTAGCTACTCTGTCCATATTGTAGTGGGATCACTTTCGAGATGATGTTGCTCGGTCTCGACAAGACGTGTCTTAGGAAGGATGTTTGGAAATGGTGTTCATAGGTTGGTTCAACTAATAGCTTAATTTGTGTTGGTTAATAGTAAGTTGATTGAGAACGAAATTGGGTGGGGCATGGTCTCCAAGGTTGTTAGTTCCTAGTTGCTTTCATAATTTCATTAGTGGTGTGTTGGATGTTTGCAACTCGTACGAGTATTGTTTTACTATCTAACTTAATAACCATAATTTAGATGTTATTTTTCCAATGGACTCAAGTGCAATCTACAACCAAGTAGTTTAGTGGGTTTTAGGACGTTTATGCATTGGCTTAAGTTGGCCAAATTAAATTGATCACCTATATTATATCTATAATATTATAAACTACAGACATTCACCCTAATAAATGCTCATCATTTTATCACTATCATATAGTTTTCATGTGGTTTGGCTGGTTTTTCACTAGGAAAATTTGTTTTTCCCCTATTATCTTTAATGCTATCGCCATCCATAAGGTTCTCATGAATGAATGCTTTGATGTACATTTTCGGTTTAGACCTTTAGACTCCACAAGAATAAATACATATTCCTATCATCATCACTTTGCACATAATTATCACTAAATGCTGATGTATTCTGGGTATATTTCAACCTTTCAGTTCCTCTTACTCCTGTAGTCCCGTGCGCTCTACCTCCCCTTCCCCATAATTAGGAGGATCGGTTTTCACAGAAAAAGCGTCAATTTCTTTCCCCATTATATTCGTTCACAAAATCGAGCTCTAGGGCTTCAAACAAAAACTCCCCTCCCCCCTGACTCGCCTTCCCTAAACCAAACGCAAACAAAAACCCCCAACCAAATGTGTGAAGCGTTCAAGACCGAGCACCAGGTCTGAGAGGAGATCGGCCGCGGCCGCTTCGGCGTCGTCTACCGCTGCCTCTCGGCGTCCTCGGGCAAGTCCTTCGCCGTCAAGATCCTGGACAAGCGCCCCCTCCTCTTGGACCCCATCGACTCCCGTTGCCTGGACGCGGAGCCCAAGATCCTGCTCCGTCTTCTCCCAGCTCCTCTCGGCGCTCGCCCACTGCCACCGCCACGGCGTCGCCCACCGCGACCTCAAGCCCGACAACCTCCTCCCCTCACCCCGACGCCCGCTCCTTCGCCGCCGTCCTCCTCCGCAAGATCCTCTCCGCCGCCGACTCCTCCGCTCCTTCGATGCCCCAAGGGCTGGCATCAACTTCATCCAATGCCTGGATTCACCTGACATCCCGGCTTGGAAATCGGCCTATTCCACCACCGGAGTTCAGTACCGCGAAATCCGTCGAGGTATTTCACTTTCTCTCTCCTTGCTATTTCCATTCGCTTATTGTTTTTTTCCCCTGATTCACACACAGTGATAGTCATAGACTCATCTGGGGGATTAATTGTTCGCTATACACTATGTAGTCAACTCAATTGTTCGCTTTGTTCTTTCAATTTGCTCATCGGTTTAATCTGATGAACCGATTGATTAGGTATACACTATGCAATCAAGGTGCTGAAGGAATTGAACCTGGTAGAGGCTTTGGAAGGGGCCATCAATCTCTCTATCTCATCTAGATTTCCCTTCATGAACCGAGTACTTGGTGTTGGCTGAATTTTTCCTGGGTGCTCGCGTTTGAACCAAATAAGGTAGTTTCAACAACTATTACTGTATACGATTGCTTGCTTGCTGAAGTCGGTGATCAGGGATAGAGCTTCTTGCTCATCTCTGAGAGGGTTGATATTGCATCTATTGTTATGCATTTTCTTACACACATATGAATTAAGAAGTTGACTGTTTTTTTCCCCCTATTGTCTACTGACAGGGAGTCGGAAGAACTGGCTAAAGATGAAAACAAGTGGTTTGTATGTCTTCCTGATTCTCTATTTGAGTCCTTTCATTACCTCAAATTGAGATCCAAAAGATAGACATTGAACTTTTTTGGAAATGTGTTTTTGGTTTAGAGCCTGAACGCATGCTTTAGCAGGGCTCCATTTCTGTTGCCTTCTTCTCACCTCTGGTTTCTATACGATGCACATTTGCAGCATTTCAGGCGGGCAGCTGTTTTGGCATTGAGTGCTGCTGCGTACAATAAACCAGATCTCATCAAGGGCCTGCTTCCAGAAATTTTGCCACTAATGTATGATCAAACTTTTGTTAAGGTAAGCTGGCTTCTTACATACTGCTTTTTTAGCATGCTTAATCTTAAGCTATTTTTAAAATGTGTAAAGAATTTTGTGTAATTTTCTTAGCTATTTCAAAAATATGTAAAGAATTTTGTTTAATGCTTTACGCAATACAGATTTTGCAAGTGTAGTTCAATGGATCATGGCTCTGTGCATGCTATATTTTTCTGGTTGGTTGTTTTGTTCATTTCTTGATGCAATATGATAAACTTATGCAACACTATAAAGGAAATCTAAGCTATTTTTGCTGGCATGATTTTCTTAGTGGTGTTTATTTTTGGAATATGCAAATGGATTTACATATTTTATTGTGTTTGGCTTGAAGCAAAATGCAAATGATCTATGTATGTGTACTTCCATCTTTACCCGAATGCCCTTTTTGCAACTATTACATTTGTGGAAGATCAGAACCCATTACCTAGGGTATTTTGTGTCATTTCTGACCAAGTTTTAATATTCTGTCTGCACAGAAAGAGCTGATACGGACAATTGATTTAGGCCTCTTTAAACATGTTGTGGACGATGGCCTTGAGTTACGGAAAGAAACCTTTGAATGAAAGGTAAAGATTTCATATTAATATGTAGAAAGAAAAGGTAAGGATTTCCACTAGAGAGCACGGTAACAACTATAGTAGCTGTTGTGCTTGGATTCTTTATGGATGTTTCATAGTTGGCTGGCATTATTGGTTAAACTCCCACATTATTGGTTAACCTCACAACAGCTAAGTATCTATGGCATGGTAACCAATAATGCCTCTTCTTATCAAACTGATGTTTAAGGGTTCGTTTGGTACACTACCATTATTAATGGTACTACAAGTGTTACAAATTGAAGCCATTATAAGAACTCTATAAGTAATAATGTGGGTCTTGCTAAACGAAAGCTAATGAGATTGATCTTCTTTGTTCTGAACAACTGAAAAGAAGGTTCTGCTCCTGAGCAATACTACATTTCTTCCTTCATGTCTGCAACGCTTAGATGTGATCATTGTGCCGTCAATGGTAAATTCCTTTTCTTTTTGTTAAATCCATAAAGCATATGAAACTGTCATTTGTAATTTTAATCTCTTTACTCATGTAATTTTTGTATTGTGCAGGTGCAAATGTGCAATTGGTGAACAATGGCAAAAGGCTTTCAAGGGATACATTGAGAATCCAGAGACCATGCTACTTTGAAGAAAAACTCCAAAGCAGTTTCTCTCTCAATTTTCTTTTTTTGGTTTTCATTCTTCTTGACCTAATATGGGTAATTCAATTAGAGGCTGAATGTGGGTTCGCGTCATGACCCCGGATAAACGCTCCCTCCTCCTCCCATTTCATGCTAGGCGACATAAAAGCAGACGAGGTGAGTGATGATGCTTTAACAAAAGCCTTTTCAAGATCATGTCACTTTCCAAGTTGGAGACTAATTGTGATGCTTAAACACCGACTTAACGGAGGCTGAGGAGGCGAAGAAGAGGACGAACCGGATGGTGCCCGAGAAAGAGTACGAGACTATGGTGGTTCTGGAGAACAAAAATAGGCAGGTTTCAATGGTGGATGCACGGTCTTTGGAGGAGGCTTTAGTCCAGTTGGCGGTTTTCGAGCATGAGGTTGATCACATTTGGAGAGGAGGGTGAAGGAAGCGTTTAAGGTTCGAACAACTCGAGTTGTATAGTTAGCTGATTTTGTATGATTTGATATGGTTTACGGTTATGGTACTAGAATTGTGCTTTTGTTTCGACCAAAAAAAAGAATTGTGCTTTTGTTCTTGATCGACTAGGGTCAAAGGTTGAAACTTCGCAACTCAACCTATTGTTTTTTTTTTATCCATCTCAATCTATTGTTTGATAAGGGAAAAATACAACTTTATATATTCACTAGGGAAGTGGTAAAACCTATTATAATTTTATAATACTTATGCATTTACATTCGGTAAATTTGGAAGGGCAAAGTTTGCACAAATCTACAAGCGATTAATGTATTAAGATAAAGTAGTGTAATCATATCGACAACAAAAATTATAGAGGCAACGCTTGCAATCCATATCATTAATTGTTATAAAACTTAAAACAACTAAACCATTGTTATGAATACACATAGCCTAAGGGATGTGTTATGAACACATTGACATATGTTATGAACACATTTATTACCCATCTAGAAGATGCATTAGAAACACATGTGTTTAGGCAATTACCCTAGGTAGAAAGGTGTGAATTATTCACCTCCTAATCTTGACTTTTGGGGTAACTCTTGCCTAACTTTGATCTTATAAATAGAGGCATTACCCATTGTAAAACTTGCACCAACAAAGAGTAAGAATACAACCTATAAGGTGCTTACTCTTTCTCCCTCTCTTCTAATGTCATTATCATTCTAAAGTGGCTTTCTTAAGTAAAAGTTCTTAAGTAAAGTTCCAATAATCTTCTCCTAATTCTTTATTATATAACACGTTATCAGCACGAGTCTCTAATCACCAACTGATCTCTCTTTAATATATATACATGTTTACTTAATTTTCGTAGCTTTTGAAAACATAGCTTTCATTAGAATAAATTATTTTGTTTTATTCTACATGATGGAGCTATGTATATATAATCTTATGTATATTGGATCATGGTTTAAGATATACTTGTTTTCGTAGCTTTGGCAAAATTTCTTTCCACTAAACCTAAAGCTCTAAAATTTTCTTTAATTACGTATCATTGTTGGTAAGCTTATATATATTTGCTTTTGACTTAATTATATATAAGTTTCATAGTTCTTACAAACAAAAGAATATTTAGTAAATTCTTGCTTATTATACTTAATCACTTCTACCTCTTTAAATCTACGAATTTACTTCTTCTTAACTAAATTCATGCCAAGAATTCATAAAATCGTTTTGAGGAGTATGCTCTGTAGTCGCCTAGTTTAGGATCTTCTACATCAGAAACTCATTTTCAAAATTCTAGATCTAAAATGCTATAAACTAGATATGGAAGCATGTTTATATAGATCTACTAAGATACAAACAATATATAAGATTTACTTACCTTATTTGGCGTTTGTACTCAAATCCCCTTTCGTAAATGTTTGATTTCACCAAGTGGATTGTGAGAAATTTCTTACCCAAATGATTATGAGCGCAATATAGATAATCACGATAAGAACAAGACAAATGAAAAGCTCGGTTAAAAACCGATCATTACCGGCCTTAATACGACGCAAAATATCGTCGTCGGCCATGGACATGAAAATGGAAATTGGAGAGGAGGAAGACGAGATGGAGGAGATAAGGTGGAAGTGGTAAAAGTGAAAATGGATGGATGAGGATAAAAGGATTTAAAGGAAACCGGATTTATAATTGTTCCCGCTAATTTTACGTTTCAGTATACTTTCGTATTTATCTTATATATCTCATGCATACATTCTTTATTTACCGCTTTGATGCTTATTCTATTTGTTTAGTTCCTTAATCTTTATCATTTATTTACTTCTTTAATTCTTGTCATTTATTTACATCTTAAGAGCATTCTTTATATAAAGTTATCATTCATATGTTATACATACTAATTACATGCTTATGTATGTTAACATAATAATAACATACACCATGACTAAATTATTGAATCTCATCATATATACCATATATGTTTATGAGTTACATATGTATTCATTATTATCTTTACTACTCATATTTTATTTGTAATGTCTTTTATGTTCGCATGTCGTATGATGCCTTAATTATCATTTCTAAGATTTTTTTTGTCTAATAGACTTTGCGTGATGTGACTATCGTCGTGGAATCAATATGCATCTTTATTATTAATGCATTAATGTTCTCTCTTTATTTCCATAGAAAACATGGAATCATCTAATGTGAAACTCGATGGGAAGGAGCAATGTCTTCTAGACAGTGCAACAACACACACCATCTTGAGAAATAAAGAATTCTTCACAAAATTAAGACCTCTTGAAGGAAATGTCAATACAATATCTGGTGTGTCGAAACTGATCGAAGGCTCTGGAAGAGCACTTGTTCTACTCCCAAGAGGAACAAAGTTAATAATAAAAGAAGCACTCTACTCAAGTAAATCACGAAGAAATTTACTGAGTTTTAAAGATGTGCGCCACAATGGGTTTCACGTAGAAACCTTGAATGAAAATGGCAGTGAATATCTGTGCATCATAAAATATGAATCTGGTCATAGACAGATTCTTGAGAAGATGCCCACGCAAGCCTCCGGACTATATCATACATACATTTGTCTGTTTGAGGCCAATGCGACATCTAGTAAAGGGTCAATTGACCGAACTGCATACACATTGTGGCATGACCGTCTGGGTCACCCAGGATCAATAATGATGCACAAAATCATAAAGAACTCACTTGGACATCCATTGAAGAACGCTAAGGTTCTCCCGTCCAGTGATCTCCATTGCACTGCATGTTCACTTGGAAAGCTAATTATTAGGCCTTCTAAGAATAAAATTGCAAGTGAAAATCCTGCATTCCTAGAAAGGATACAAGGAGATATATGCGGACCAATTGCTCCACCATGTGGACCATTTCGATATTTTATGGTCCTAATTGATGCATCTACACGTTGGTCACATGTAAGTTTACTGTCGACCAGGAATGCAGCCTTTGCCAAACTTCTTGCTCAAATAATAAGGCTGAGAGCTCAATTCCCGGATTATGCAATCAAGAAAATCCGACTTGATAATGCCGGAGAATTTACATCCCAAACCTTCAATGATTATTGCATGTCATTAGGGATTGATATAGAGCATCCAGTGCCTCATGTTCACACACAAAATGGGCTTGCTGAATCATTAATAAAGCGATTACAATTAATCGCTAGACCATTGTTGATGAACTCAAAGTTGCCATCATCTGCATGGGGACATGCTATATTACAAGCTGCAGCTTTGATTCGATTGAGGCCAAGTGCAAACAATGAGCATTCTCCAATGCAATTAGTATCTGGCAAGGAGCCAAATATCTCACATCTAAAAATATTTGGCTGTGCAGTTTATGTACCCATTGCTCCGCCCCAACGTACAAAGATGGGTCCACAAAGGAGAATGGGAATCTATGTTGGTTTCGAATCTCCCTCAATCATTCGATATCTCGAACCAACAACGGGTGACTTATTCACAGCAAGATTTGCTGATTGTCACTTTGATGAAAGTACATTCCCAAACTTAGGGGGAGATAAGAAAAAGATGGACCCACGTGTAAAAGAGATTACATGGAATGCAATATCATATTCTCATCTTGATCCGAAAACAAAAATGTGTGAACAAGAAGTTCAACGGATCATACATTTGCAAAATGTTGCAAATCAGTTACCTGATGCATTCACTGATACAAAGAAGGTAACAAAGTCACATATTCCTGCAGCGAATGCTCCTGCTAGGATTGATATACCCATTGGACAACCTAATACGTCCATTGCAAATGAGTCTACAACACGTCGAAAACGTGGTAGGCCTCCGGGTTCAAAAGATTTGAAACCAAGGAAACAAAAGAACCAAAAGGGTATGACAAAAGAAGCCAAACTGAGTCATGAGAATAATGACCAAGGCAATGAGATGTAAAATGAAAATATCCTAAGAGAAGTTGATACACTCAATGATAATGAGAATATTGATAATCTTGAGGTATCAATAAATTATGTATGCACAGGCATACAATGGAATAGAAAGGATATCATTACCGATGATATATTTGCCTACTCAGTGGCTATTGATATTGTGACTGAAGATGATGATTTTGAGCCAAAATCCGTGGACGAATGTCGTCAAAGAAAGGATTGGCCAAAATGGAGAGATGCCATTCAAACAGAATTACAATCGCTTGAAAAGCGAGAGGTCTTTGGACCTGTTGTTCGTACACCAAAGAATGTAAGGCCTGTTGGCTTCAAATGGGTGTTTGTACGAAAACGAAATGAGAAAAATGAAATCGTTAGATATAAGGCAAGGCTAGTAGCCCAAGGTTTCTCTCAAATTCAAGGAATTGATTATGATGAGACATACTCTCCTGTAGTCGATGCAACTACACTAAGATTCCTGATTGGCATGACAGTATTTGAAAAACTGCAAATGCGCCTTATGGATGTCGTGACCGCATAGTCACTAGATACAGACATATATATGAAAGTCCCAGAAGGACTAAAATTGCCTAAGGCTGAAAACAACGGACCTCGAGAAATGTTCTCAATAAAATTGAGAAGGTCGTTGTATGGGTTAAAACAATCAGGACGGATGTGGTATAACCGTCTGAGCGAATACCTTATGAAAAGAGGATATAAAAACGACACTGTTTGCCCATGTGTTTTTATCAAAAGGTCCAATGAGGGATTTGCTATTATCGTAGTCTATGTTGATGATTTAAACATAGTTGGAACTCCCAATGAGGTGGAAGATACTGCGAAATACTTGATGAAAGAATTTGAGATGAAAGATTTGGGGAAAACAAAGCTTTGTCTTGGCTTACAAATTGAGCATTTAAAGGATGGAATATTTATCCATCAGTCCAATTATACTGAGAAAGTTTTAAAGAGATTTTATATGGACAAAGCTCATCCCCTGACTTCTCCTATGGAAGTTCGTTCTCTCAATATTGAAAAGGATCAATTTCGCCCTCGAGAAGAGGACGAAGAGGTTCTAGGACCTGATATTCCATATTTAAGTGCAATCGGTGCACTAATGTACTTGACTAACAATACAAGACCAGATATTGCTTTTGCAGCAAACTTGTTATCCAGGTACAGCACTGCTCCTACAAGGAGGCATTGGAATGGGATCAAGCATGTATTTCGCTACCTCCGAGGAACGCATGATTTGGGGTTGTTCTACCGCAACCAAAGCAATGCAACTTTAATCGGATATGCAGATGCAGGATACTTGTCCGACCCACACAAAGCCAAATCACAAAATGGCTATGTATTTACATATGGAGGCACAGCCATTTCATGGAGATCAACAAAGCAGACTATAACTGCCACATCATCAAATCAAACAGAATTAATTGCTTTGTATGAAGCTGGAAGAGAATGTGTGTCTCTACGATCAATTATTCAGTTCATCCAAAAGGAAAGTGGAATGAAGCCGATCACTGACAATCCGACGATACTATATGAAGACAACTCAGCATGTGTTGCTCAGATGAAGAAAGGCTACATCAGAGGAGACCGCACAAAGCACATATCTCCAAAATTCTTTTCTACTCGAGATCTCGAAGAAACCGGTGAAGCAGATATCCAACAAATTCGGTCGAATGACAACTTGGCCGACCTGTTCACGAAGTCTTTGATTCCTAAGAAATTTGGAGAACTAGTGCACAGGATTGGAATGTGTAAGCTCCGAGAGCTACGTTGAAGTCAGGGGGAGCATCATACGCGTTGCACTCTTTTTTTCTTCGACCAGGTTTTTATCCCACTGGGTTTTTCCTGGCAAGGTTTTTTAATGAGGCAGCATCAAAGCGTATAATGTGTTCAGCAAGGCAACATACACTTGTGTCCCAAAAGCAAGAAACGAAGGTGAATATTCCAGGGGGAGTGTTATGAATACACATAGCCTAAGGGATGTGTTATGAACACATTGACATATGTTATGAACACATTTATTACCCATCTAGAAGATGCATTAGAAACACATGTGTTTAGGCAATTACCCTAGGTAGAAAGGTGTGAATTATTCACCTCCTAATCTTGACTTTTGGGGTAACTCTTGCCTAACTTTGATCCTATAAATAGAGGCATTACCCATTGTAAAACTTGCACCAACAAAGAGTAAGAATACAACCTATAAGGTGCTTACTCTTTCTCCCTCTCTTCTAATGTCATTATCATTCTAAAGTGGCTTTCTTAAGTAAAAGTTCTTAAGTAAAGTTCCAATAATCTTCTCCTAATTCTTTATTATATAACAACCATAAAGTAGTTGCAACATAACATATTCATACTGAAATCAAATGGTACAAACTATTGTTACCTTTTTTTCTATAATAAACCGCACGGGCTTTCCACCTAGTATACTAGTATTAAAAGTCTGTATTAGCTCTACGTTATGTAGTTGGTGGATACTTAACGTGGAGTAATTGCTTAATTAAGTTTAATTGACGTATATCATATACATGTTTTTTTTATTACAAGAAACAATTGTACATACCAGACGTACTTGATAGATTGATAGATCAACAGGTCAAAATAATAGACAATTTTACAACCAACAAACGAAAACAAACACAATACCAATACACTAAAATAAGTGTCATCCTGGTTTTGTTCTGCAATGGTCGGTTCTTAAACCGTTTTAGACCGGATCAACTGAAATTTGGATTTGCAAAAACAAAAATTCCGGTTTGGGGATTTTTTAAATCTGAACCGGACCGGTTTATGATTGGGAAATGGAACGACAGGTTCAGCTGACTCGGCGAGTTAAATCCCATTAAAACGCGGGCAGTTAGTTACCTGAACTTTTCCGTGAGCAAAATTACCCTCAGATTTTTAACAAAAAAAAAAGGAAAAAGAAAGAGATTTTCCATTGATAAGCTCAAGTGCTCAACTACTTGATTTCAACAATTAATCAATTTTTCTCGATGAATTCATACCACGGAATTGGTATCTGGGCTTCCGGCTTTCTGCTAAACTGCTCTGGATGAAACTTCAGAAAGGGTAAAAGTTTGAATAAAATCTGTTAATCTGTGAATTAGTAATAAATACGGAGTACTATTATTGGCCAAAAGGCAAAAAGACAATCTCTTGTTTGCTTCAAATTCGTTTTGATATAAAACTAATAAAAGTATTGGGCAAATAGAAGAACTGGGGAATGTTTGGGTTAGGACATTGTGGGCCGTTGGCCCAAATACCTATTACTGTTTTCCGTATGGACCGAATATACATTTTGTAGTGCCCGCCTTTAATTTCCATCTGCTACCCCGGTTTAAATTCGAACCGAATTGACAAAAACGTCAACCAAATCGAAACAAAAATTCGATATAACATGAATCCAAAACCGAACCAATCCTATTTGGTTTGTTTTGGTTTGTTTTTGTTCGGTTTGAGACAAATAGATGGTCTATTTTTAAAAAATTCAAGTTGAACCGAAATCATTTAGACCCTGTTTGGTTTGATTTTCTAGGAATGAGAAATGAAAATTATGAATGAATGATTCCAATATGTTGTTTGGCAGAGAAAATTCTGGAATCGATTTCATTCACAGGAATGACTCATTCCAAGCCTGCAGGCTAATTTAATTCCTGCCGAAAATGGCAGATATCATCCATTCTAAGAATTGTAATTGTTCATCTTGAATCCTAAAAATCCATAACCTCAAATTATAATTTCTAAAAGTTATTAACCCTTGAAATCATAATTAAGAACCCTAAATCTTAAGAATTTTAAAGGAAAATTCCTTTTGGTATCCTCGTTGTTTTGACAATTCCTTTTGGTAATTTATACATTTTCCTTTTTATAACCAAAATTCTATTTCAACCCATTTTTAATTCAATAAAAATTAATAACAACATATAATTTAAATAAAAAGCAATTTAAAAAACCAACTTATTCCATCCAGTGGCAGAACCACTGTATGTCTAGTGGGGACTGTAGACCCCACTGGGTTTTAAAAAATAATTTTTTTTTTTTAAATCTGGCATATTCAAGCAAACTATCACGGGGACCATGTTCATACATTGAGATTAATACCGGCCCAATACTGTTACGTGATGTTTCATATTTTTTATATTAATTCCATACTAGCCCCTTGGTTGTAAAGTATGCACTATGAAGTATACGCCAGAATCTCCAAGACTTGGTGGACGTGGCTTATATGTCAGAATATGAATTTGGATAAATTTAATATGAGATGATAGGGGTAAATTTCAAAGCATGAACATTTATAATAGCTAAAAACAAAATTACTAAAAGACATCTAAAAAATACTTGTGTGTAACTAAAATAATAGCTAAAAAAATATTTATTGGACTTGAAGGATAAATTTTCAAGTTGTTAAAATAAAATTAAAGATAACAATGAGGTGCTACTAAAAAAATCCGTCATTGAGAAGACTCAATCAAGCATGTAGTCCAATTCTCACCTTGTTTCTTCCTTATCATAGATCGAACTAATGTAATCAATAATGTCAGTCTCTCAAATAAGGTTGATATACATTCCATAAAGGGTTTAAAATAGCCACAAGTCCGGACGGTACCACGTAGTAATATATTATTCCCTCCATATTAATATAATTACCCAAATAGCATCTGTATATATATAATAAAAAAATTTGTTTTTCTTATGTTACCTATATTATTATAGAGTTAATTATTAGTGTAAAGAAACAAGAAAAAATGGAAAATTGATGGAAAAAAATATAAAACTGACAAGTATTTTGAAACAAGAAAAGGTGGTTATATAGACAACTATTTCAAAGGATAGAGTATTTAAAAACATATATAAACAAACACCAACATACACTATAATGCAAATAAAGTTAGGTTGTTAAAAAAAATGGCGAAACCAGAATTTTAGCCCCCTCTGGCCTAAAATCCTGGTTCCGCCACTGATTCCATCCCCGACCTTTGCCTCCTCCAATACCTCCGACCTCACCTCAACGTCGTCGACCTCCACACCAGCCACCTCTCGGGATCCATCCCCTCAACTCGGCTCCCTCTCCGCCTTCGACGTCTCTGACAACGCCTCTCAGGCCCCATCCCGCCCTCGCTCGCCAACTGCACAGCCCTTGATCACTCGCCAACCGCACCGCCCTTGCTCGCCAGCTATACCGCCCTTCTCCCGACGAATCCTCAGTACAAGCCCAGCGTCCTGGACGAGACCGAGACAAAGTCTTCTCCGGGGAGGAAATCTAGGGTTCCGGCGAAAAATAAGGCGGTGACGCCGACAAGGGAGACTCCGCCGATGAACGCTGACAAAATCTTCTCCGCTGGATGGGCCCATCCACATAACCGGCCAGCCTTCTTCATTGTTAAAATGTGAAATAATCTTTTTTCTTTTTACTTGAAAATATTAGTAGATGGATTTTATTCACTTTTGGTTAGGAGTTGAACTTTGTCTAAAACATACGGGTACTAAAAGGAATAATTTCCTTTGTAGGACACCAAAAGGAAAAGTTCAAAGTTAGAGGGTAACAAAAGAAATTTTCCAATTTTAAACCATAATTATTATGAATGATTCATTCCGACAACCTACCAAACAACATGTCTTTGAATTGTTCATTCCGATTCCTGATTCCAATCCGATTCCGACAGTGTTACCAAACGGGGCTTTAGAGTGCCTTAGAGTTAATGAAAAGCTATGATATCAAACAGAAGTACATGCAAGCATCTCACCATTTAGCTAAGCTAGCTAGACACGAGTGCGTCTAGGTCCGGACCGGGACCCGGTCCATCAAAATGGGAGTTGTCGGTCCCGGTCCGGTCCCAGCCCCGGTCCGGACCGGAATTTTATAAAAAAAATTTTTTAAAATTAATTTTAATGTTATATAGTTTATTTTTTATATATAAGTTTCATATTTATATTATATACTCAATAGTATTATACTTTTCATTAATCATATATGATTTCTTTAATTATATTATAATGTTTTTATATAAAAAATTAAAAAAAGTATTTTTTTTAAAAATAACAGACCGTACCGGATTTTCCCGATCCGGTCCCCGGTCCATGCTTTTGCATTTTCCCGGTCCCGGCCCAGTCCGGTCCTGGACCGGTGCCCAGCCCTAAGTGCGTCCATTGATGGTGTGCTTGGGTGGTTGGCGAGTACAAACTAACATGGTTACCAAGGCGGTTGAGCCTTATCCACAACGGGTTAAGGGTGGTTGCACTGGTGGTCGGGTGTTTGCGCGCTTGTGTGTGGCACACGTCAAGCTCACCTTGAGATTTTGTAGGCATTTTGTACATTGTCACGCCTTTAGAAGACAAGGTCCATAACTGGATTTCTCTCTCCGATTGCCAGCAAAGTCAGCGTACTCTATTATTTTTTGTTTGTTTCATTTCCTTATGTAATATTGTAAATGAGCCATATTGTACTAGGCTATATAAAGCATCCTTAAGACATCTTTAGCGACTAATCCAAATTTGAGGACTTATCTCTTTTTCAAGAGGTTTAACCAAAAGTACAATAGCTATGGAGATCATTGCCATGCTTTCTTCTGTTTAGTGAGCCCGTTCACTATGCTTATGACGTATCACTTGCAGAGGGATGTACTAAGGAGTTGTGGAATGAGCTCAAAGAGCAATATCACTTCCAAAGGGAGATTACTAACATTTGTTTTCCTGGTTAAGGGTATTAGAGTTGAATCGGTGACATATGAGTACTAACATTTAGGGGGCGTTTGGTATAAATTTGGGTTTGGGTTTGGTATGAGGTATGGGGTTCTGAAGGTATGGGGTTGGAATTTCATTCCCGAACACATATGTTTGGTTATTATCTTGGAATGAAGTTCAAACCTATAACTAGTGTTTGATATCGTAAAACATGAGATTTGGAATGATTTCACAAATATTTTTAAATTGCTATTGTAACTCCTCCTTCCTTTTCAAACCAGAGCATTCCCGACATAAATTTTTTTTTTTAAGGATTCAGTAAAAAACACTGTAAAACACCCAATTAAACAATTAAAAATAGTTTCAACAAACTGCCTTTCAATTTACTACAGTAGTTTTCATCTTAGAACTGTAGATCAGTATTTCAGTACTAAACACTGTGTACTCTACACGTACTGTGTATAGCTAGCTTTCATGAATCCTAATCCTGTGTATAAATTGATCTTTCATCTTAGAACTGTACATCAAGTTTTACACTGTGTACTCTACATCTTAGAACTGCAGATCAAGTTTTCATCTTTATGAATTTTTTTTTACTCCACTGTGTAGTCTACACTGTGTATAAATTTCATGAATTGAAACTCTAATTTGTGCTCAAAAACAAAAAAAAGGGAAAAAAAGAAAAGGATTTCATGAAGATTACAGGGAATTACTTTGTGATTTTTAGAAGCACAATACGTTAATGGATGAGGGTGAGAGAGGATGAGGGGAGCTGCGTTAATGGAAGAGGGCTATAGAGGATTAGGGTTCAATTTCATTCCAGGCGGTATGAATTCTCAAACCCAAGGGGAGGGGATCGAGGGTATGAAAAGCCCGTACATATCAGGTTTCAGGTATCGGTTTGAAAACATAAAAGCAGTCTACCAAACACTAGGTATGGGAATCCCATTCCAAAACCCGATACCTTCATACCCAATATCTTCATACCAAACGGCCCCTTAGAGGTTTAATCGATTAAAGAAAACTACTAAGATTATGCAAGATAATGTTTTTGTTGGTTTATACAGGATGCATTTGTCATATTTCAGAGGTGGACAGTGCAATATGACAAATGCATTCAATATAGAGAATCTTCCCAAATCTATCTCCTTCTTAATTAATTAGCTAGGGAAAGTATATTAACGGTCGATATGGTATATTTCAAGTTTTCAACAATATGACAAATAATAAAGATCGATCTTTAATTTGAAACAAAGCATGATCCTTAATTTGTGACATAATTAAGAGAGCAGGCGAGTGGTAGATGGCCGGATTGGCTAAGGAAGAGAGTGAGACCTGGCGCTGTCCCCTCCATCAAGCACAAGATTATGCCCCGTAACGCAGCCCGCGTCGTCGCTGGCCAAGTAAAGGGCGGCTCGAGCGACGCCCTCGGGGTCCAAGCCCTGGCCCCTAAGATTTCCCCAATTCATAAACCATCGCAACAACTTCCTCACATTGATTGCGCGCCTATATGTAGGCGCGCGAAAGGGTAGATCTTAGTGGCCACTCCGGACGGCGACACGCAATTCACCCTGATCCCGTGGCTCGCCAGCTCGACGCTCAGGCTCTTGACGAGCCCCACGACGCCGTACTTGGACATGACGTAGGGGCTGCTAGCGAGCCCGCCCGTGGGCGGCACGCACGTACTGGCCGTGAAGAGTATGCAGCCCCGCTTTCGTGGGGCCATGGCTCGCGCCGCGTGCTTGGCCCCGAAGAACGCTCCCCTCAGGTTCACGCTAAGGACCCGGTCGAGCTCGTGGCGGGTGGAGTCCAGGATCGTGCCTCCGTAGCGGTCAATGATGCCCGCGTTGTTGTACATGATGTCGAGGCTCCCGTGCTCCGAGACGACCGCGTCCACTAGGGCGCGCACCTGGGCCTCGTCGGAGACGTCGCAGTGGAGGAAGGAGGCGCCTTTTCCGAGTGATTCGGCAAGGGCTCGGCCAAGCTCGTCTTGGACGTCGGCGATGACGACTTTGGCGCCGTGTTGGGCGAAGAGCCGAGCCGTGCTCGCGCCTATTCCGTTCGCGCCACCCGTCACGATTGCTACCTTCCCTTTCAGCCTCCTCATGCATCATATCGATCAAATTGATTAAACAACGGTTAATTAGGATCGGATTTCAATAAGGGTACGTACGTAGGTCTGGGCTTAATAATTGCTATATGCATGGATGACTATATACATGAAATGGAAGTCTTGTTCGATCGATCAAATACCTTTGTGTCGTCGTGTGGGTGATGCTTGTTGGATGAGGTGAACCCATCTTAATTTAGCGTGTTAGATCGGCCTCCTCCTTTCGACCGAAAAAAGAAAATTAATTTAGGTTAGGTGTAGATCGATACGTATTGATCTCATGTCAATGCCTCGTGTAGTTATACTGATAAGGGTTGTAAATGCGTTCAACCTAAAAAAAAAAAAGGTTGTAAATGCGGGGCTAGGGGTGGTCATGGGATGTTACCACCCAACCTGTAAGTAATAATGGATCACCTGGCCCACCTGTCACCCGGATAACCGTTATTTGTAAATTCTTAAATTAAATTAAAAAAAATTAGTTTTTCAGAACTAATCAAAAAATAATTAAGGTAATGTTTTATTTAATTAAATAATATGTCAATATCCCAATATTATTATATAAGTTGTAAGGTAGTAAAACTAAAAATTTATGCAAATATAAGTTCACTACATCAATCAATTGCAACAAAATGTTTTTCAATCATCATCTCTTCACCCTTCTTCTTCGCTGGTCTTCTTCAAAAGTTGATATTACTATCCAATTCACCATTCCAGCATACAAAATTTAGAATTGGCTAAATTAGAAGTTTGTAAAAAAGAACCCAAACATTTAAAAAAAAAGCCTCAAAGTCCCAAACTTTCTTTTAGATAAAAATTAACCCTAATTTATGAATATTGAACGGGTAAACGAGTGAAATGGGTAGTGGTGATAGGGGTGGGCACCGGTCCAAAGCTGGACCGGACCGGACCGGGAACCCTGAAAATTGTGGACTGGGGACCGGACCGGGTAAAATCCGGTCTGGTCCGGTCCCGGTCCCGGTCCGGGTTTGGACCAGATTTTTATTATTTAAAAAAAAATTAATTTTTTTAAGAAAATAGACTTTTTATATATAAAAACTTATAATATAATTAAAGAAATCATATATAACTAATGAAAAATATAATATAATTAAGTATATGATATACATGTAAAGCTAAAATGTTTAAAATAAACTATATAGTATTAAAATTAACATAATTTTTATTAAAATTTTTTTTTAAATTCCCGGTCCGGACCGGGACCGGGAACCCCCATTTTCGCGGACCGGGTACCGGACCGGTCCGGTGCAAAAATCCGGTCCGGACCGGATTTTGCCCACCCCTAAGTGGTGATGGCTCGGGTTAAACGGGTGGTGGGTGAAGGGTCGGGTGATGGGTTGGGTTAAACGGGTGAAACATTTCACCCATATCCGACCCGTCAACCGTTTCACTTGTCACCCGACCCACCCATTACCCGCTATTTTACGGTTGTTCACCCGCAAAATTGGGTCGGGTAAACCGGGTGGGTCGGTCACCCGTAGAAAATGTCCAGCCCTACCCCGGCGGGGCATTTGTGTATGCATCTCATTTGAATGCTAATCTCAAGGGGTTGGTCTAATGGAGCATGACAGGGTATCAATATGACAGGTCATAGGTTTGATCCCCCCCTAGTCTCCTTGAAATGAGACATATGTAAATCCCTTGATAAGAGCTTTTTGAGCCCTTAGATCTTCCCTACCCTTGGACTGGAACACCATCCCCTCACCCTAAATTTTTTTGACAAAAAAAAAATCTCATTTCAATGCTTCGTTATTTCGTAGGTCCAAGTTATTCAGTTATCAAATACTAGATAATGATCGAGGGATAGGTTCAATAGTGTGACCCTATTTATACAGAAAACAAACGGAAAACTATTATACAAGGTTATAACTAATAATTATAACTAAGGGTACTTATACACATAATTATAATAATTATATATGCATATTGTCTTGTCGGGTGGTGAAACAAAGCAATTCGGGGATGAATTCTTTTTTTATTGCCCTCATGGGAGATTGAATATATATAGTTCCAACTTACAAGGCAATCTCTGCAGCATATCTTTTGGAGATTGTATGATATCATATACGAAGTCTATCTAAATATAAGATATCCCAATACTCCCCTCAAGTTGGAGCATGAGCATCATGAATGTCCAATTTGAAGCTAGCGCAAGTAATGAAATTGCGATTTTCCGAGACTTTTTGTGAAGATGTCGGCCGTTTGTTGAGTGGTAGACATGTGATGAGTAGCAATTACACCATTCATAACCAAATCTCGCACGAAATGACAATGAACTTCGATGTGTTTAGTTCTCTCGTGGAAAACCGGTTTAGAGGCAATGTGAATTGCAGCTTGACTATCGCAAGACAAATGAATGGGCATAGTAATATGTACGCCAAGAGGCCGTAATACAGATTTGAGCCAAAGAACTTCACCACATGCGGATGCCATTGCACGGTACTCCACTTTCGCAGAAGATCTAGAGACGGTAACTTGTTTCTTTGTCTTCCAAGACACCGGTGATTGCCCTATCGTAAACCGTTAAGTAAATGGACATGATGCCCAGTCGGAGTCACAAAAGGCATACAAGCGGATCGGAGGTCACTCTTTCTAGACAGAAACATACCAAGTCCTAGCTGGCCCTTTAAGTAACGAACAACTCGGAGAGCGGCTTGCCAGTGGACTTCTTTCGGTTGCTACATAAACTGGGACAATGTGTGTATGGAATAAGAGAGCCCCGGACGTTTTATAGTGAGATAGATCAGCCTGCCAATCAATCTGCGATACTGTTCAGGAGAAGAAAAATCGGGGCCTTCAGTCAAGGCCTATTGATGATGTGAATCCATAGGAAACTCGGAGTGCTTGGCACTGAGAAGACCGGATTCGGCAATGATTTCAAGGGCGTACTTCTCCTGGGATAGCAAAATACCTTCAAAGTTACGAGCGATTTCAAGACCAAGGAAGTATTTCAATGCACCTAAATCCTTTTTTTTTTGAATAAAAGGGTAATATATTACTCAAAAATAACGGTTACAAAAATGCTAGCAAGGCTAGCTATTTACAAATTGATCAAGCTCTAATCTCTCCATAACTTTAATGTCTTGTCTAGTACATTTTCTCCATCTAGCCTTAAGACAGTTGCTAATGTGTCAAATACACATTCCAGTACAATCTTCCACGCTAATGACTTGGTTGTTGAACACTTTGGCGTTTCCAGCTTTCCAGATATGATAAATCACCACACAATGGCAATTATTCCACAAGTTATGAGCAAGAGAGTTAATCCCTGTCCAACTTTGCCTGTTACAGATCCAATCCTCTAAATTGTTGCTTCTTCTATTTGTCTTGCTCCATTGAAGAACTTTCCCAAGAACTGTTTTTGAGTAGGAGCACTCAAACTATAGACAAGGCCAAAACAAATCAGCAAATCAGTGATTGACCATGTAATCACTGATAAAATAATCAAATAGATGCTTACATAATCAAATAGATGCTTTATCGAGGATGGATGGTCAGGCTTCTAATAGATGCTTTGGGCTTTCTGTCATGCTTTCAAAGCACAAAACACACATCTAATCTTGAGTAACACCCCACACACAAAGCTTATCCTTGGTTCTCACACCACCACATACTGCTTTCCATGCCAAGAATGCTACTCTAGGTGTGTTAAGCCTAGGCCACACCATGTTTTTCCATTGGACTTTATTTCCTTTCTCTCTGAAATTATCATACAAACGGCGACTGTCTAGCTTTCCAAATCTTGAATGCAAGATTATGGGATCATCACTTAGCAATAGGGAGTCCAAAATCTTATCTTTCATCTGGAGAATCATCTTCCAGACAGCACTTGAAGTGCTCTTACTTCTAGCCTCCCAAACCGAGGAACCTCTTGTGAGAGATTTATCAACCCAATGGTACTATATTGAATCAGACTCGATCAATGCATCATACAACAACCCTGCAATGTTAGCTTTGTTCCAAGCCACCACATCCTTCAGCCCCAAACCACCTTCTATCTTAGGTTTACAGACTTTGTGCCAAACAATAGGAGCACTTCTTCCTTCACTTCTTCCATGCCATAGGAAATTTCTAAGGACAGTGTTTATGCTTATCACCACTGAGGCTGGCAGAGTAAACACCTTGCACCAATACTGTATGATCCCATAGAAAACTGCCTTGACAATTTCCAGCCTTCCTGCATAAGAGAGGTTCCTAGCAGCCTAAGAATTTGCCTTCTTTCTAATCTTGCAAATAAGATCACTATAATCTTTACACTGAGCCCTTGAACTGCACAATGAGACACCAAGGTACTTGACTGGTAACTCTCCCTTTTCCATGGACAGGATAGTGCAAATATCTTCTTCATCTTGTCTAGACATCCCAGCAAAGAAAACCTTTGATTTACTAGCATTGATTCCCAGCCCTGAGCACTTACTAACTCATTAAGAACTTTTCTAACTGTTTGAGCAGCATCAACACTCCCATGGGAAAAGATGAACAAATCATCAACAAAACACAGGTTCACAACACCTGCCCTCTTGCACTCAGGATGGAACTTGTAATTGTTGAGTCTAGCTTCCTTCTTCAACATTCTGCTTAAGTACTCCATGATTATCACAAAGAGATAAGGAGACAAGGGATCACCCTATCTGAGCCCCCTTCATGCCTTAAAATGACCACAATACTCCTTGCCAATCTTCAATGTGTACTGGGTGTTTCTAATGCATTCCTGGATCCAGCTTATCATGATAGGGTGGAAGTTCAGTTCCTTTAGCATTTTGGACAGAAAATCCCAGCTCACAGTGTCATAAGCTTTTCTCAAGTCTATCTTAAGTGCACATCTTAAGCTCACAAACCTTCTTCCATAACTTTTCATCACATCCTGACATACAACAATATTACGATGAATGCTCCTGCCTTTGACAAATGTTCCCTGATTTTTATCAATGATTTTAGGCAACACTGACTGGATCTTGGCTACCATCATCTTTGATATGACTTTATATAACACATTGCAGCAAGAAATCGGCCTAAAATCATTAACAGAAGAAGGGTTGTCAACCTTTGGGATAAGGGCTATGACTGTATTCCCTAGTTCTTCAGGAGCTTGCCACTTTCAAAGAATTCAAGCACTGCATTGCACAGATCATCACCCACAATATCACAAGCTTGTCTATAAAAATGAGCATTGTAACCATCCGGACTTGGAGCCTTGTTCTTACTAATACTCCATAAAGCTTTCCTCACATCCTCCTTACTGAAAAAATTGATCATATTCTGGTTGTCTGCATCATTGAGAGTAGCACCTTCTCTGATTACTATCTCATCAAACTACCAAGGGCTTCCTCCTTGACCAAGAAATTCAGAATAGTGCTTAACAAACAGGTTCTTGACTTCCAAATCTTCAAAGATCACATCTCCATTGTCATTTTTGATGCAACTCAAATGGTTCTGGATTTTCCTGCTTTTTATAGAGTTATAGAAGTAGTTGCTACAACTGTCCTCCAATGAACCTTAGCAAGTTGTTGCAACATGATACCACGGCTCCTGATAGACTGCTTTAAGCTTACTAAAACCTCCTTTTCAATGGTCTTGAGGGAACTGTCAGAAGGTCTGCTTTGTCTGTCCATCTGAACCATTCTAAGATGCCCATGCTTGTCCTTGATTTCTTCCTCAAGTGCATCCACACTTTTTGATCTCAAATTCTTTAGAGGAATCTTCAACTTCTTGAGCTTACAGACAAACCTGAACATTTTATAACCTCTAGGGGAATGGCTTCTCCGTTCAGAGTTGACCACTTCCAAGAAGTTAGGATGCTTGGTCCAGACATTATTGGACCTGAAAGGGACTTTTGCTTTGACTTGATCCCCTTTTATGGTGAGAATGGCAGGAGAATGATCAGAGCATCCACGAGTTTCAAATCTAATTGATTAGTTATCATACATGTCTATCCACTTTTGATTTGCAAGCACTCTATCCAGCTTGCACATGATCTGAGAATCACCATCTTGTTTATTGGACCATGTGTAGTAAGCACCTGAGTAACTGAGATCAGCTAGACCATTTCTGTTCACACAATTAAGGAAGGTGTTACTGAAATTGGTGTTGGAGCCTCTACCAAGCCACTTCTCCTTAGCTTCTAGAATAGCATTAAAATCTCCCATCACTATCCAAGGGAGAGCAATAGCATTAGCATTAGATGCAAATTGATCCAGAGAATCCCAAAGAGCCAATCTTTCTGATTCAGCATTAGAGGCATACACAAATGTACCCAAGACATTACTTTTAAGAGTTAGAGCAATTATTGAGCAATGAACAAACTGAAAATCTTCTACTAAAATATCCACTACAAGCTGATCGTGGGACTTCCAAAATAGTCAAATCCTCCCATTGTTCCCAGTGTATTAAGTACACCTGCTCCAACCTCTGAGGATTCTGCTTAACACTTCATCAACTTTAGTTTCTCTAACTCTGGTTTCTAGAATAGCCAAAATATCTATATGGTTATCATCTACTAATTTATGGACAAAATTTACATTAGAAGGGTCATTGAGACCTCTAATGTTCCAAGAGACAATTGAGTGACTATCCATTAAAAACAATGGTGTCATTGTCATTTCCTTCCAATCCTTCCTCACCATCAGCTTCCTGATCTTCTAGAGCAGCAAACTTTGATTGCTCAATCAAAACTTTTTTCCCTTTCAGATCAACTTGATCTTGTTGCATTCTTCTTCCACTTTTAGTTTTGACTGTTTCCCACTCTTCTTCTTCCATTTGAGCTTTTCCTTTGTGATCCTGCATTGGGCTTTGGCACTCAACTCCCTGATTAAGCTTCTGATTGTTCTTAGAGTGAGTTTTCTCCAAGGCTGTTGCTTGATTCCGGTTTGTTTGACACTGGGATAGTAGGCAACTTATGAGTTTCCTTCCTAACCCATGTTTTTCTAGGAGCAAGGGCCTGCTTCCTTGAGCCCAACCTACTGAACACTAAAGGTCTGTTCTTTTTATCACATTCCCCCTCAGTGTGCTCAAATACACTACACTTGTCACACTTTTCAGGCACCCACTCATAATCCACTTGCTGGCCTATCTTTTCTCCATCTTCACCCAAGAAAGATACTTCTTTCCTTAAAGGAATTCTAGCAGAAATCTCCACTAGTACACCTAGAACTGATCGAAATTGATCCAGCCAATATACCCCACTTTGTTGCTCACCGACTCTAATCACCGTCCTCGTACTTTGATCATGAATAACACACATAGAAGCGGTAAGAGTCACAGAGCAATGCAGATTAGCAGTCAACTTTGCAAGAGACAACAAGTTGCAATCAAGAGCAAGTATGAGAAGAACATGTTTAAGAGAGAAAGAATCAGTCAGCATAAAAGTTCCTTCTTCAAGAACAGAACTAAAAGAATGATTAGGCAATTTAACAGAGACGGGAGAAATATAAACGATGTCCCGAAGCAAGGAGCGATCGCCTGTCATGTGATAGGAGTCGCCACTGTCAAGGATCCAAGAAGAGAAAATACCGCCAGTAGGATTGGACTTTGTGTTCACTGAATTGAACAGATCCACAACAGACTGCCACTGATCTTTTGAGAGGTTTAAGGCAGATCGATCTTGAGAGGAAGGTTGAGATGTTCCTAGAGAAATGATGTCCGCATTTTAGGTAGATTTTTAGGGTCTAGATAGGTTAGATTTAGTGGTGTTTTGTGCTTGAGTCTTGTGTTTTTGAGTCATTGTGCATGAGTTTTCGTATTTCCTTGAGATTCGGAAACTACGCATATTTGTGTCATTTTGTAGGTGTTTTGAAGCTTGAAGAAGAGTTTGGAGCAATGCTAAGAGAGGATGGACAAGCTAGGAGGAAGATCTCAAGAGGACAAGCCAAGGAGAAGAGCTAAGAGGAGCAAAATCAAGTGGAAAAGTGAAGAAGTTGACCCCAGGATCGAGCCATGAAGGGGTCGAGCTCGAGCCAAGTCAAGAAGTGTGATGAAGCTAAAAATTTACTCTCAGGATCGACCCTGAAAGGGGTCGAAATCGACCCTATTTGGGTCGATCCTAGGCACCGACTTTCCCCTATTCCGGATATATTGCGAGATTTCCTAATTTGTATTTAAGGAAGGTTGTTTCTTTGTGTTTCCTAGTTAGATTAGGACTCCTTTTCTTCTATAAAAGGAGGTTGAACCTTTAGTTTTGAAATCAATTAATCGATCAAGACTTGGAGAGCTAGGAAGGAAACTTGGAGAGCAAGTTTGAGAATTTGTAAGATTGATCTTTTGTTTAATTTGAATTCTAGTTTGGTTTTGATCATGTCTTCCTCTTCTTCTTCCTCTTCTCTTCTTGCTATGTGTGAGTAGTCTTCTTAAGTTCTAGGGTTGGGCAAAAACCCAACACAATCATGCATGTTTAAAACTTGAATTCATGACTTGAATGCTTAAGGATCATATCTAATCTATCTTGTGCTTAATCCTTTGCGAAAGTTGAGGCATGTCTTGTGATTAACTATAGCGAAAGTGAAAAGTTAGTTGCTTGATTAGTTCTAATAGGATTATTTGTGAAAGTTGATTTTCCTAGGTTGAAGGATAGGTAGAAAGTTGTTTGATTTACGAAAGTTAATTGAATGGCTTGAATTGTTTGCGAAAGTTAACTTTTCTATGATCTAGATTGCATGATAGTTGTGAATTCTTGTTGAAAGCATGTATGGTTGTTGTTGTGGTAGCCCTAGCCCTGGAATTTGTCTTTTATATTGATTAAAACTCGTGTCTTTTGCCTTGATCCCGACTCCCTCCGTCGTGTTCGAGCCGCTGTTTGTGTTTCGTGTGTGTTCGTGCTTGTTTGCCCTCAGGACCGACCCACCTAGGGTCGAGATCGACCCTCTTCAGGTCGATCCTGAGTAGATTTGCTCTTGTTTCTTTTGCTCTTTTCATAGTTTTCGACTATTCTTAGCACTATTCTCACTCCCGTGGACGATCCTGACTTCGCTATACTCAGCGGGGTCTTGACTACAAATTTATTTGTTCAAGAAACCCTTCAACAAGAAACATCGCTGCGCTGAACTGAATTGGCTTGGCCAGTGCCTCCACGACCGCACCCTCGTCCAGCATTACCATTCCCACGACCAGCACCATTGTCTAATTTTGCGTTCCTAGACTCGCCCCGGCATGTACCATTGGCATCACCACGACCTTGGCCAGAGGAGGAGCTGCTGGAATTTCGATCGCGATTCCGAGTGAACCAACCCTCCGGATAGCCAATGATCTTGTAGTATGTGGAGACATCATGATTATTCAGACCACATGCAATGAGTACACAAGAATTTCGGGCGTTGATCACCCGATTTAGATTGAGCAGTAAAATCCATAACATCGGGATTTGCATCACGAGTTCGAATGACAGATCTATGGCTCTTTTCCTGAGTAACAAGCGCATAGACTTGATTTAGATTCGGCAAAGGATTCCGAACAAGAATATTTGAGTGAATATTGCCATAAGCGTCATCGTCAAGTCTCATGAGGAATTGATGAATACGCTCCTCTTCCCGTTGAGTAGTTAAAGTTGAGGACGCCACACATGTGCATGGTGCTGGTGGTCTTATAAATTTGTAAATCATCCCAGAGCTTTTTCAGTTTGCCATAATAAGCAGAGATGACCTGGCCTTGTTAGCGACATTGAGCAATCTAAGAGCGAACTTGAAAAATCCGTGGCCCGTTTCCGACCGAGAACTGTTGCTTCGAGTCGTCCCAAAGAAGACGAACGTTTTCACCATAGGCAATAGATGATCATAATGTAGGATCAATGGACTGCATAATCCATCCAATAAGCATAGAGTTGACATTGTACCAATCCTCTTCATCAATCGTATCGGCGTAAGGTTTGATAATTCGTCCAGTCAAGAAACCCATCTTCCGTTTAGCCCGGAAAGCATTCTTCATACCGATCGCCCATTCTTGATAGTTTTCTCCTTTCAAACCAACCGGGCAAATCGAGAGACCCGGGTGATCCAAAGGGGTTTAAAGTTGAGGTTGATTTTGTTGAACGACGGATGGAGATGTGGGGTTTAAAGTTTCAATGTTTGATTCAAAGTTTGTCATTGCCAAGGAATAGTAGAGGCACACAGAACAGACAGAGTAGAAAAAAAAACATGAATTTGGGTGCGAGGGGGAAGAATTGTTGTAGCGGAAACGATTTAGGTTTTCGGAAGGTCGTCCATGAAACAAAGCAATTCGTGAATGAATTTTGTATTTATTGCCCTCATGGGAGATTGAGTATATATAGTTACAAGGCAATCTCTACAGTCTATCTTTTGGAGATTGTATTACCATATCTAAATACAATAAGATATCATATGCAAAGTCTATCTAAATATAAGATATCCTAATAAGTGGATATATATATATATGGCTTTAATACGGTTATCCCATAATTTTAGTACTTACATATATATCGTTTCATTGAATGGGTAGTTATATACATAATTATTGTATTTATATACATGATTATATAATTCCTTATATGTACGTCAGTTTATTATCTACATGATTACCGAATTTACCGTACTTTATAATAATTGTTTTTGAAATTACTGAATACAATCAATAAAACGACATGTACGTGAGGTACTATAATCATGTATATTAGTATATCTAAGTACTAAAATTGTGTATATATCGTATTATAATAATGTATGTATATTTGTCCACTCAATAAAACTGAATACGTATAAGTATTAAAATCGTGTCTATATTTTATTTTTCGTAAAAATGATATGTGTATAAGATAATTTAATATGTGTATAAGTATTACAATCGTATATATAACACAATATAATCATGTAAAATATATGTGTGTTTCCAAAAACCAGACGAGGAGCCTAAGTTTTTCTTGTATGGTATCTTCCATCCATGGGGTTGATTTTATTGCGATTAATGGATGAAAATTGTACCCGCGTCCTCTACGTAAAAAACGTTATCCATTATACTATAGGTGTACGGTATATCTTTACAACTCTAAAAATGCTACACATCCATAAAGCTTAAATGTTGTTAATTAACCCTAAATTATGTTAATTAACCCCAAATTACAGTGTTTGGTCAGAATCTCTTAACCCCTATCAGGCTCCCACTTTTTCATCCGTTCCAATTCCCAAGTTCCTACTCGCAGTTATGTGAATTCAATTTATCGTGACCTTCCAATCCCGTACTTCCTATTCGCAGTTATGGGTTGTATTCCAGTCATCAGCAGTCTTGGCACACCAAAGGGGAGGAGTAGGTGGATCGGAATGGAGGGGGCGAGGATGAGGCGTATTCGCCGACGGCAGATTTGAATGGAGGGGGCAAGGAGGAGGCATTTTCGACGATGGTGGAGATGTCGAGGCGGAAGTCGTGGGCGGATCTAAACGGAGGGGGCAAGTAGGAGGCGATTTCGACGACGACGAAGATGCAGAGGGGGAGGTCATCGCCGGATCTGAACGGAGGGGGGACAAGGCGTTTTTGACGGTGGAGTTCGTCGGTGGATCTGAACGGAGGGGGCGAGGAGGAGGTGTTTCCGACAGCGGCGGAGATGTAGATCGAGGCGGAGGTTGTTAGCAGATCTGAACAGAGGGGGTAGTAGGAAGCGTTTTCGAAGGCGGCGGAGATGTAGAGGCGGTGGTCGTTGGCGGCAGAGGGGGAAGACGGGAGGAGTTGAAGGAGGGTGCCGAGAGAGACCATCATCTGTATGCATAGGTAGCTATTGAAATTACCTGTTGACTTCCAATGGCTTTCATGAACTGTGAATTGAAGCAATTGCACCCTACAATTGTAGTCGAGCATGACATCAGAGCTAGAGGTGGGTCCAACCTCTCAAATACGTCTTTGAAATTCTTCAATTTGGTTTATCCTTTTCTTATTTGTTGTGTAACCTCCAGGATTACAGTGTTGGTGCCACATTCTATGGGGATAAGGCCAAGACCAAGACCTTTGCTGCATGTTTTGCGTCTTCTGTAGAGAGCCAGAGCTTCAGGGATGGGAGGAATGGAAATTAGGGTTCTGGGACGCTGAAGTCATTGGGGATTACGAAGGGTTCCAAAATCATGCTTATGACCACCCAAGGCTTACACCAAGGGGTATGTATGTATAACGATTGAGTGGATGTGCGTATGAGATTTTGCAAGCAGGTTTGATGAATTGCGTTAATATGTTTGATTTTCTGGTGGATAGGATGGTCCAAAGTTGAAAGATGCTCTGGTGAGGTCTAATTATCAAAAAGTAATTGCGAATGCCGATCGAAAGCTGAACAAGAAGCCAACTGAAGTGGTTCCTGTGGCGAAGAGCCGATTGGATCGATGGAAGGTCACCGGAGTTGTAGCTCTTTCTGAGTGCCATATCAAGGTACACATGTTTGCTCTAAACTTATGGATAGGTTTCGAGACTTCTCTGATTAGGTGTGAGGGGAAAAAACTGAGCTCTTGATGAAGTCTGTGCTTTCTACTTTGCTAGAGTTACTTTGTGTGTGCTGTTATTAATTCATATTCAGATTTGGCAGATGCTTTCTGATGTTGATGCTTTGGTTTTGCCTTCATCTGAGAACCTACGCTGAAATAACATCTGTTTTGGGGCAACCTGCAAATCTGTTGCTGTAATGAAATTATTTGTTGGGAATTAAGAACAAGAAAGGTGTGAATCTATCAATTTGAATTTACATCGATCGAATTTGTGTGTTGTTTGATCATTTTCCAGGGAAAATTGATTTTTACAAAAGCTTGATTGTCCATTTGTACTATTCTGATGGATATTTGAACATAGCAGATTAGAATTGTGTGCTATTTGTTGATTTCCACCCTTCATATAAATTTGACCAGCTTTTGCTTGATTGTCCATTGGTATGTTAATTTTTCTTTTTACCTTCGCTGTGTATGTTTTCATCTAACTGGGAAATAGAAACCCTAGAATCTATGTTTTCCTTTCCTTTTTATTTCATCAGGATCGTGCCAAGGGCTGTGCACAATAAACACTGATTCATAATTAACTTTAGAATTGCGTATTTGGGCTCTGGATTAAGTATGTCATGTAGAATCGTGCCAAGGCGTTTTGCATAGTCAACACGGGATTCATTGCTAATTTTCGGATTGTGTATCTTGGATTGTTCATTCAGTATTTCATCTTGCATCATGCTAAGGAATTTTGTGAAGTAAACACGGGATTCACATTATAACTAAAGAGTCATTGTGTTTCATTGACCAATGCAGTTGTGTGGATATCCAATTTGGTGGGTCCTGTGTTGTCCAAGAAACTTGAGTTCAATATGGTATGTAATTAAACTTTAACCTCCATTTGGGTATTTTTCGCTATGATTTTTAGAGTTCGATTGCTTCTTTTGGGTTTTGGATTTGCAGGGTGATTTGAGAACCAAGGATATTGATAGGCTGTTTTCAGACGTTTGTATGTCTATGATGAACTGGTTGATTCTTTAAGCTGGGGTATTTTTGAAATTCTTTTGAGTTTGATTGTTTCTGGGTTTCAGGTTTTAGTTGAGTTTCTAATTTCATGTTTTGTTGATGATCAGGTTTGATGTTGTTATTCATTTTGCTGGGCTGAAGGTTGTGGGTGAGAGTGTTGCTTACCTTTTCGGTATTTTGATAACAATTTGATTGGCTCCATCAATTTGTGAAGTCATGACCAAATACAACTGTAAGAAGGTGAGGTGTGGCTATGTTTTTGAGTACTCCTTATGTTTACTCTTTATGAGTTGTGATGTATTGGATATTAACTTGAAAACAGAAAATGAGGAAAGCTCCAATGACACTAACGAACCCCAAACAGATTCCAGAATACGAGTTGTGATGTATTCGTCTCTCTCCCTTCATATCACTGATTTTGCTCAAGCCACAACTGGTATTCTTGAAGAAGGCAGTTGATAAGATTTGTTCTGCTGTAGTAGGGAGGTCTTCAGAGTTTTCACCATGGTTGCCACAGCTGCAACCTCTGCATTTCTTTCCATCACACCCTCTTCTTCAGAGTTGAACTCGAAGAACAATCTAGGAGGGAGCACACCGTCTAACTTGGATAATAGCGGTGTCAAGTCAAAATCTTCTCGATCTGGGCGGCTACAGGTAAAAGCCAATGCACAAGGACCGCGTAGGATCAATGGCTTGGAGGTGAGGAGGATTTGGTGAGGGTGACAGTGAAAACTTCTCAGTCTGACTTGCCTAAATCAAAAGCCTATATTGAGAAATTAGCTTCTATGCCATCAAGTACCGCCTCTGAGATGTTGCTAGATGGATGAGATAAGATTGCCCTGGAGTACTCAGTTGATTGGCCCTTAGAAGTTATTTTTCAACCAAGTTCTGTTCAAGCAAGATTCATATTGTATCACTGAGGTGCAATAGTTCAATGATATGTTCTTTTTCTTTTTTTACTTTTTCTTTTTGTTCCTGTTTCCATTTTCTACGTTAGAAGCTAATGTTGGTAAAATTATCAGATTCCATTTGTATATATTTTTTTGATCAAGAACATTTGTATATATTGCCAGGAAAACAATAACACACGTAATCACTTACATGTGGTACCCCTATGATACCGCTATATATAGTGGTGAGCTACGCACATGTAGGTGGTGATCTACCTCTATAACATAATTATGGTATAGTAATATTGACAATAATAGACATCAGAATAGTAGATTTTCAACCCATGGATATTTTAACCCTTAGTATTAGATTTTGAAGTAATGAATACACATGAAATTAATGATTTATTACAAATCAAATTTGATCAAAATTTTAAAAGTTAACATAGGTTAATGAATTTTATAAAAATTAGCATAATCTCCATGCCTTGCACAGGATCAGGATAATAAATGTCATAGTAACAGATTTAAGCTCATCACTAATATGTGACAAAATTGATTGAAGAATCAATTTATGAGTAACACTATGTCAACATATAATGGATACAATTGAAATAGATAAATAGTATTATATGAATAAGAGTTTTTTATTTATTTGTATGTAATTTAAGAATTAAAAGTACTTCCTACAATTGTTTTAATTTATAGAATCTTATACATATTATTTATTTATTTTTATCTTTTGATGTCATATATGATAATATTCTTATAACTGATGCATTGTATTGATTTCTATTTTCTTTACGACGACAAAAATCGGTTGTGGTTTTACAAAATTACTTGAAGGATTTTTAATATTGTTATTTTATTATGCATTTTTTGAATGTAATTATGTGAATTAATTAATATATGTTAAACTAATTTTATGTTACATTATTAGAATTTTGAACAGTCCAGCAATTACAATGTAACTGAATTAAATTTATTAACTTAAAATAATATATATCAGTTGTTATCATTGAACCAAAAACAATTCCAACTGCAAAAATCGCAAAAGCATAGCCAAACTATTAACATTAACATTTTCACCAAAAATAAAACAAGGATAATTTTCCGGCCAAATTTTGGATTATTGGTTTTATTGTACGTTCCTTATATACAAGTTAGAGATATTTTTCAAGTAGATATAAGTTTTAAGAAAAAATAATTAATCATATTTTACTAAGTTTTAAAAGTTCTCTTAGTTATATTTATGTAATTGTCACATCATATTAATTTATACTTTTATTGGGACCTTCTATAGTGGTTTTTCGATAATTTATTATTTTATAAAACATCATTGAATTTTACATTGGCCCAATTCGGGACCGGAGAAGAATATTAACTCACCGTGTTTATTAATTAATCGCGTATTAATTTATGGAGGTTGTACTGTAATATCATAAGATGATGAAGCTCATTGGTCTAACTTCTACTATGCATATATCATGGATGGAAATGTTGTAAACAATTGGGTCATTAAAACATGGTCATATTTGTATGATATACACAATCAATATTTTTAATTTCTTTCTAAAACAACAATTATTCTGCTGTAAACAAAGCTCGTGCATCGCACGGGCTACTAAAGAGAAATCGATTTGATTTATTCCTCAACTGAGAGTCCGAGACTTAAGAGGAGAAGATTTTGTCCATATTTCTTTTTCCTTAATCAAAATCTATAATAAACACATAAACTCATAAAAAAGTTGACAATAAATGCACATTATTACAACTTTGAATAGTCAAACAATTAAGATGAATGGGTTAAGAGTGAATTTATTTCATAAATAGTTTATTAGGTCGGTTATAAATCATTCATGTAAATATTTACTTTATTTTCACCTTTTGATATTCCTATTCTCTTACTACATACTAACATAAACTCTATACTTATTAGTTAACATAATAGTACAAAAAATATATTACTCTTTTGACCAAAAAAAGTATATTACTCTTTTGACCAAAAAAAGTATATTAGTCTAATTGTATTTAGTTGTTTTATAGAATCGTATGCATATTATTTGTTTATTTTTATCTTTTGATGTCATATATATGATATTATTCTTATAAATATATTGTATTAATTTCTATTTTCTTTACAACGAAAAAAAAATGGTTGTGGATTTACAAAATTATTGAAAGGAGTTTTAATATAGTTATTTTGTTATGTATTTTTCGAATTTAATTATGCGATTTAATTAATATATGTTAAAATATATTTATGTTACATTATTAGAAATTTGAAAAGTCCAGCAATTACAATGTGACTAAATTAAACTTATTAACTTAAAATAATAGTGCCAGTTATTGTCATTGAACCAAAAATAATTCCAATTGCAAAAAATTATAAAAGCATATGCAAGCTATTAACATTAAAATGTTCACTAAAATTATAACACGGACAATTTTCCGGCCAAATTTTGGATTATTGGTATTATTGTGCATTTCTTATATATAGGTTAGAGATATACTTAAGTCTTTTTCATGCTTTCGAACAGCTTTCTCAAGTAGATTTAAGTTGTAAGAAAAAATAATCAACAATAGGATCATATTTTACTAAGTTTCGAAAGTTCTCTTAGATATATTTATGTAAATTTTCACATTATATTAATTTATACTTTTTTTGGGACTTTATATTTCTATAGTGATTTTTCGATAATTTATTATCTTATCGAAAATTGTCAAATTATACACTGTCCCAAGTTGGGACCGAAGAAGAATATTAACTTACCGTGTTTATTAATTTATCGCGTATTAATTTATGGAGGTTCTACTATATTATCATAAGATGGTGAAACTCTTTGGTCTAACTTCTACTACGCATATATCATGGATGGAAAATTTGTAAACAATTCGGTCATTAAAACAAGATCATATTTTTATGACATACACAATCAATATCTTTGATTTCTTTTTAAAGCAACAATCAGTCTGCTGTAAACAAAGCCCGCGCATCGCGCGGGCACTACCACTAGTAGGAATAAAAACCAAAAACATACTGCATATAGGAATTGAGTTAAACCAAACCAAGTGAGAAAATAGTTATTAGACTATGACCGGCCACCTAACTTGTACTCTTAATTACTCTCTCTAACCAATATTTGTTTTGGTCAATGTAAATTTAGGATTAGGGTAAGGGGATGGTGCCTCAGTCCAAGAGGAGAGCTCTTATAAGGGGATTTACATATGCCTCACATCAAGGAGACTAGTGGGGGATCGAACCTGGAACCTGTTAGATCGATGCCCTGTCATGCTCCACTAAACCAACCCCTTACGGTTACTCTCTCTACCCGAAATGTGTCCTCTTTCCTTTTCTCTCCTAACATGTTTATTTCTTTCTATGTATATCAATAATTTTCTTACAATATTATCCCTATCTAATCTTATATATTACACCCCATTATCCATCTTTTCTACCTATTTTATATTTTTTTTTAACTTTTCATCTGTATCAAACTATAAAATCACTCCGATTCAATCTTACACCTCATATTCCACTATTGATACTTAGATTAACACCTAGGAAGGAAAGCGTGTTATCACCTCTTTTTAAGAGGATCCAACACTCTGTCATCCCGTCTAAAGTTTATCGCGCCCATACAAAAAAATTACAACCAACGTCGTGCGGCCGGCAATTACAAGAGCGCGTTGGAAACATCACGGTGTCCAAATGGGCGACGTCTCGTCCAAGTGGAGGACTTCCCATCCAGGCATGTGGTGTGTGGCGGGTTGAGGTGCACACGCGCACCATTCAAACCAACCAATGAGTGGACGACACGAGTGCAAAGCCCCGTCGTCCGACATTAGAGCATTCACTAGATTCAGGGCGGGGCTCTTACTATAAATAGCGGACATTATGCTCAGAGAAAAAGGATCAAAAAACTTCTTGAGCTAACATCACTCTCATGTAGGGGTGGCAAATTCTGATCCGATCCGAACTAACCGACCGAATTATCTGATTCGAGAACCGATCGAGATCCGAGAAAAAAATTATAAAATGAAATCTGAAACCGACTCAATCCGATCGAATCTGACCCGGAGGTATAAACAACCTGATTAAAAATGACCCGAACCCGATTACATCCAAAAAGCTCATCCGGTGTCAACCCGAAATTCGAATAAACCGAACCGAATATAACCGACCCCAGTTACATCCGAAACCCGAAACAATCCGAACCCGATTATACCTGATATCCGAAAGAACCGGAACCCGATCATATCCGACAATTATATATGATACCCGAAACAATCCAAACATAATTAAAATAGATATACACCATGAGTTCTTTTTTGATTCATTAAATTATTTTTACATCATGATTTATCTTTAATGTGGATGGGTGGTACAACAATTAATAAGGATCAAAATAGATAGATACACGTAAATAACATATGACACTTTAAGAATGTATATGATCGAAAGAATGTATAAGAGCTAGATATACTAATATCATTATATTGATATATGCTTACTGATCTTGTATGCTTGAAATATGGAAAAAAATGTATTATGTAAAATATAGTTAAATCAAATCTAGATTGATCCGCTATTCGAACGATCAAAATGTAATTTTATTAAGACCCAATTTGATCAAAATTTGATTTAATAAAAACTGATACAACTGAAACCGATTCAACCGAAATCCGACTCAATCGAAAATTGAAAAAACCGACTCAACCCGAAACCGAGTCAACTGAAACCCGAATTAAATTAACCGATTGAAACCCGATAATCCGAGTTATCCGACAATTTGAATATCCGACCTGATCCACGACCCGAATGTACCCGATTATTTGTTCATATCCATCAATGTTCACATCCGAATGACCCGAAACCGAATTATCCGACCGAAATCCGACTGATTATCCGAATCGTCACCCCTACTTTCAAGTAAGGATCAAACTTGTTGAAACGACGATCACTGCGCGCATAATATAAGATAGACCCGAAACACTTGTAGTTTCTTTTTGACTATATAAACTCAAACATTGTTCCCAATCTAAATACAAAGTGTGCATCTCGTTCATTGCATCTTTGCTAGAAATTGTCTTGAATTTATTCGAGTCGTTGTTTCGCGCATTTAACGAAAGTTTCGAGTTTCAACACAAACACAGTGGGACGGAGGGATTAATTTGTTTTCAATTATTATTGGCCCTCCAACGCACACATGGAACAAGTAGGTGGAGTATTTTACGACCGACCCACATTCAAAACAATCCTTAGATTTATTCTTATAACTTCTAAATTTATCCGGGTGAAATAATTGTCCCTTTTTTATGAATTTATTTATAATTTTAAATATTTTTTCTAGTTTTGTTTTCTAAATTTTAAGAGTACATGTACATATATTTTGTGCGTGATTTTGATCCTACTATCCTTTCAATTTCAAATTTTAAAATTTTTTAAAATTATTTGATTTCACCGTGAAGCTAAGATAAGTGAATTTCGAAATTTTGTATATTTTTATAATACACTTATTTGAGAATTACAGCAAAACTCCATTATTCCGAACTGAGGGGACTTATTGGTACTCTAACATCTCTATTTTGTGTTTTAATAACCTCATAATTAGCAAAAAATATTCATTACATACAAACATAGGATATAAGCTTTGTTCATCCGAGGGGCTCAAGCATCAGTAGTTTATTTTGGTTGAGGGCACTGCCCATGAGAGTCGAACCGGTGACCTCTGGATAGTACCCGTGGAGGTTTAACCGTTTGACTAAATGCCTGAAGGCAGCATCAGTAGTTTATTTGATTTTTAGACCCAAAAACCAATTGTATTTAAATAATTTCAAAACAATTAACTAAGCAGTACAAACACATATCAGCACCGACAGCACGTTTGCGTGTAAGCATGAGTTTAATAATACCGATGACAAATGCATATCATTGATATTGAAATTTTAGGATTGAATGGTTATCAATCGATATGCACCATATCCATTTTACAGCAAAGATGATGCCCGCTGACGTAGTTAGCGTCATCGCTAGCCAAATAGAGCGCCGCTCTCGCAACCCCGACGTGATCATAATCAGGGTTTTGTCGTCGTCTTCGAGGATGGAGGGGATCATGCGGCGTGCATGATCCCCATCGATGCTCGCGCTGCTGAACATGATGTCGAGCTTCCCGTGCTCTGCCGCGGCCGCGTCTACGAGGGCGCTCACTTGGTCCTCGTCGGAGACGTCGCACTGGACGAAGGAGACGCTTGAGCCGAGCTCTCGGGCGAGGGCGAGGCCGAGTTCGGGGTCTTGGGTGCCCGCGACGATGACTTGGCAACCGTGCTCGCTGAAGAGTCGCGCCGTGCTCGCGCCTACCCTGCTTGCTCCCCCTGTCACGATTGCTACCTTCCCCTTTAGGCTCCTAAGATTGATACATTTATTAATTGCGTGTTGAGACTATAATTTGTTACTCCTGTTATTGTTATCATAGTCGCGCGATTTATGTACTGGGCTTACATATAGAATGAGAACATGATTCCATACCTTGTGGTGTCGGCGGTGTTGGTTGATGAAGCTGATGAACCCATATCTGATATTTGATATCTTCGCGTTCGAGAGGTAAGATCGAGTTGGGTGGAATTAAAAGACATAATTATACAAGGCAGTATAGGCTAGCTAGCAAGTTGGTGGAGCGGTTTGAGTAATTCTCTGAATTGAATGGGTCCATTAGATTAACACAAAGTTGGTGGAGTTGGACCAGTTGGTGGATTGTGTTGTTCACTCTTGATCAAGTTCTACGTAGTTACTAGTTAATTAGTACTCTTGCTATTGTTGTTCACTCTTGATTCAACCTCTTAGTTAGCTCCAGCCCAACAGTCTCGAGCATTGCTGTCACACCGTACATCTTTATTTCGTTGACCTTTAAACCTCGTGCATGACAGAGTGTGCATGTGGTATTTTTTTGAAGAACTACATGTGGTATTTTTTTTTGGTAGAAAGAACTACATGTGGTATTAATATTCCACAATTCATAAGTATGCATTTTATCCAAGGGCACCGATCCACACTAATGGGCCTCTTCAAGCATACATGCAGACTAATGGCCCGGCCCATATATCCCACGCTTAATTTTACCGATGCATCAAATTATAATGTTTGTTATAATAATATAATGTTCTTTAACTCTCTATAATTAAGAGTCGTCTAATTTTACCGATGCATCAAATTATAATGCAACTCTCTATAAATATTAAGAAAGACCTTGTTCATCAATAATGAATCAAATTTTTGTTAGTTTCTTAGCAATACCATTAGTTTGTGGACCGGGATTGTACAATTTGTTCACCAAAAGTAACACTTTGTGTATGGTTATATATCTTGTATTTGTGCATCATTATCCTCTATTTTTTGGTCGAACATCATTATCCTCTATTTTAACATCACTATTGTTCAATTATGCATCATTATCATGCATTTGCTATTATTATCACTGTTGAGTATGGAGCCTGATTCGATTAGGCAGGGAGAAGACGAAACGAGCCAAGGACCGAAGACAGGAAGAGAAGTAGAAAAGATGGTGAATCGGTTCGTGGCACGAGAACTCGGGCAAGGAGCATTGAGACGCGGGCGCCCCCTAGGTCGGGCGCCCGCGCTTTGGCACGAGTGGGCAACAACGAAGTCGCACTCGAAAGCGCGGGCATGGGCATCGGAAGCGCGGGCGCGCCAGGCCGCGTCTTGGCCACAGAGAAGCAGCGCCCGAAGCGCGGGCTGGGGCGCCCGAGACGCGGTCGCGTCTTGGGCCATGGCTGTGCTTTAGTTCGTGTTCCGTGAGATTCGTTTGGAATATTCTATCCTTTTGAGGAGATATTGTTTCTTAGGTAAAAAAAGATATCTTTTAGCTCTAGTTTTTCTATTTATACTCGATTGGGTTATTGTAATTGTGTGTTACCAAAAGCATGGAGAGAAAATCCTGAAAAGCGAGATTGAGAGGTTAGGCTTAGGAAGATCTTGATCAGGCAAATCTGAAGATCAGTGTCCTTGTAAACCTTGAGTCCTCTAATCTAGTGGAGAATCCCTGGCTTGGTAGTGCCCTCAGACGTAGTCCTTGTGACGAATTGGGTGAACAAATATGTTGTCTTTTCCTTGGTTACTTTCTTTCCATCTACTGCAAGAACGACCTTTCCAATTTTCCCCAACAACTGGTATTAGAGCTGGTTCCTACGGTAGACGATGGATGTTGGAAAGTTCCCCATTGAGAGGTTTGATGGCTCAGACTTCGGGTACTGGAAGATGCAGATTGAGGACTATCTTTATAGGTCCGGATTGCATGCACCGATGGGCGAGAAACCACAAGGGATGAAGGATGACAAATGGAAGTTGCTGGACAAGAACGCGATGAGCGTGATTCGCTTGACATTGTCCAGGAACGTCGTGTGTCACGCGATCAAGTCGGAGACAACGATAAGGATGCTTAAGACCTTGTCTAATCTGTACGAGAAGCCATCAGCAATGAACAAGGTGCACGTGATGAGAAAGTTGTTCAATTTGCGGATGAGAGAAGACACACTAGTGGCCAATCACTTGAACGAAATCAACATGATGATGGCTCAGTTGAGTTCGGTGAAGATTGACTTTGAAGATGAGGTACAAGCTCTGCTTTTGATTTCTTCTTTACCGGAGAGTTGGAGCGGTACAGTTACTTCCCTGAGCGCGTCGGTTGGAAAGGAGAAATTGAAATTCGACGATGTGAAGGACTTGGTTATTGGTGAGGGAGCTCGCATGAGAGAGGCAAGTTCTACATCAGGTGCGACTCTGAATGCTGGAAGCAAGGGCAAGTCAGGTCATGGAAAGTCAAAGTCCAAGGGGAAGGAGAAGTCTTCCAAGGACAAGAGTCACGTCAAGTGTTGGAACTGTGGTGAAAAGGGTGAGTACAGGAACGAGTGTCGGGATTCGCAAGGGAACGAGGCAGATGTAGGCTTTGTGGGAGATAAATTGTTTCTCAGAGCGGTGGAGTATCCGGAGGTGTTGCAACCAGGTTTGAGCAAGCCTGAAGAGAAGCCGAGAGGGGCTTCCGATGGCCTAAGCACGTAAGCTTGAGGCGTGGCACTACCACTACCAAATAGGAGAATCGTTAGGAAGATGATATTGGCGCTCTGAAGCATTCTTCAGGTGGGAGTATGTTGAGCGTGGAAAATTCAATTACAGTTGGAATCAGTCTCTAGGTGGGAGATTGTTGAGTATGGAGCGTGATTTGATTAGGCAAGAAGAAGACGGAATGAGCTAAGGACCGAAGATTGGAAAAGAATTTGAAAAGAGGGCAAATCAGTGCGTGGCACGAGAGATCGGACAAGGAGCGTCGAGACGTGGGCGCTCCCTGGGTCGGGCGCCCACGCTTTGGCATGAGCGGGCGACGGCGAAGTCGCGCTGGAAAGCACGGGCAGGGACAACAGAAGTGCGGGTGCGCTATGGCCGCGCCAGGCCACGTCTTGGTCTTGGCCACAGAGAAGCAGCGCCCGAAGCGCGGGCTAGGGCACCCAGCTTGCGGCTGCGTCTTGGGCCATGGTTGTGCTTTAGGCCGTGTTCCGTGAGATTCGTCTAGAATAGTCTATCCTTTTGAGGAGATATTGTTTCTTAGGAAAACAGAGATATCTTTTAGCTCTAGTTTTTCTATTTATACTCGACTGGATTATTGTAATTGTGTGTAATCAAAAGCATTGAGAGAAAATCCTGAAAAGCGAGATTGAGAACTTAGGCTTCGGAAGACCTTGATCAGGCAGATCTAAAGATCAATGTCCTTGCAAACCTTGAGTCCTCTAATCTAGTAGAGAATCTCTGGCTTGGTAGTGCCCCCAGACGTAGTCCTTATGGCGAACTGGCCGGTGAACAAATATGTTGTCTTTGCCTTGGTTACTTTCTTTCTATCTACTGCATGAACGATCCTTCGAATTTTCCCCAACAAAAACCTTCATTCACAGGGTTGATCAGACTCATTGTTTTTGCAAAAATTATACACCCTTCGTCCCCAACAGTTTGTCTTGTATTGCTTTTTAAGCATCGTGTAAAGTTTGTCCACTTTTTCTTCCTTCCATTTATATCGTTCTTTTCTTACAATATATATTATCCTCATTCAATAACATATTATATTTTATTATCCAACATTTCCATCTGTTTATTTCTTTTTTACTTTTTACCTCTACTAAATTACAAAATTATCCCCTCTAATCTCATTTATTATCTCAATTATCCAACTTTTTTATCTATTTTTATCTCCTTTTCAACTTTTTACTTTCATACAATTACAATCTCATTTTTCCCCACATTATCCAACTTTCCATCCATTTTATATTTTTTATTAATAACCATGAATTGCATACCTTTGAACAAACTCCGAGAGATGAAGAGAATTTTATTTTTTTCAAAATTATAATATATTATGATATTAATTATACTTCATTATAGCATTATCTATATTGTTTCATTATATTTCATTACTTCAACATAGAAAATTATATTATAATATTAAATATCAATTTCATTTCATTTCATTATAACATTATTTATATAATCGTAAAATTTTATTGATCTTGACCTATTTGGTTAACCCGAATCTGCACAATATTTACGGTTCATCTTGATTGAGTTGTAAATTTTAATAACATAAACTATACTAAACCGAATTTAAAATAACCGAACCTAAACTTAACTAAACCGACTGATTCCTAAATCTAACTCTCACACAACCTTTACTTTAATTTCAATTCGTTATTTATAAAAACTTGATCAATTTTCATATTAATTAATATCAAGTAATGAAAAACAACTCCCAATTCAAATAGTTTTTTTTGCAAAAGATAAACATTAGGTGCCCTTTCGAAAATAGGGCCAACCTAGATCATCTTTTCGGATGATTGTACTAAATCCCTTCAAGAGGGTACAAGTGTCTGGACTTCGGTTTTCCGGGAATCTGGAGCTCGTATTTCCTTGGTTAGGGCTGACGAAGCTGTTGTAGGAATCCATAAAGGAATCTGGGATATGATTTCTAGCCAAGAAGTCTGCAACTTGGTTACATTCACGAAAGCAGTGAAAAACCTTCACTCCCGCGAAACTCTGAAGGGTGAGTTGGATGTCCTAGATAATGGGTGCAATTTCCCAAGGGATCATCCAGATACGCTTGACACTATTGATAACTGTTAAGTTATCACCTTCAATGATAATTCTCTGGAGATTAAGCAAAGCCGCCTGCTTAATAGCCTTCAAAAGAGCAAGCGCCTCAGCTTCCAGAGCATTTTGAGTACGGCATAGCTGTCTAGACAGAGAAAGCACCCTACCATCTGCAGAACGAAACACAAAGGAGGTAAAGGAGTTTCCATCTGATTTAGTGGAGGCATCAAAGTTTATTTTTGTCCAACCCGGTTGTGGCTTGTGCTAGAAAAGAGGTTTGCAAGTAAAATTTGCATTCTTCGTTCGTGGAAGGTCAAGGGAAGCTTTCCAGGTGGAGTAAGTTTGAAAAAAGATATTGCTTAGGGCCTCAGGGTCTGTCCTGGTCTCGTTGCGGAAAATGATGGAGTTTCGAAGGTTCCAAACCGGCCACCAAAGGAAGCAGAGAAAATCGAAATCATCAGTTCCGGATCGAGTCTGTTCCAAATTGTTTACAAAGTCATTATAGAAAGTCAAGGTGTTTGATATGCGGAACTTTTGCTCAATTATGCAAAAGCGAGGTGGTAAACTCCCAATTCAAATAGTTAAAATCCCAAAGTTCAACATAACACGAACGTGAGTAAATACATAAGAAAATTCAAACTTTCAATTTTAGACAATATGTTACATATAGAAGTTCGATTGAGATTAGGTTCGGGTTTAATGAGGATTCGGGTCAAGTTGGGTTGGTTCATTGCAAGTTAATATTCAATTTTGGTTTAGTCAATGACGCTTAACGGGTCAAGAGTATTAATTTTTTTATGATTAAATAATAATCCTTAACAATAGAATATTATTTTAAAAACAATTATAATAAAATGTATTATAGTATTCAGAAGATATATATATTCTACAAATATTATAAGTATAATAAATCTAATGAGTTTCAAATTTTAACTCAATCAGGTTCAGATCGATCATATTTGGTTTTCTTTTTAACTCAATGATTTTGGGTCGGGTTTCAAACCAAAAAAATTTCAATCAACTTCTCGGGATTGATCGAGTCTAGTTTTAACGGAGCTAATCGATCGTATACTTAACATGCCATCAGATATTTGTTATTGGATTTGGAGAAAAAGAAAGCTCCTATTACAACTTATGACTCACTTATAATGTCGCGAAATCTAAAAGGAATGGTGGCTAAGGAGTTAAGGTCAAACTCAAAGCCCTATCTAAAGTCGACCAGGTTCAAAAAGAGCAACCAGCCACCAGACTGTCAAACTCGAAAGAAAGCTTTGAAAATGAAATAAATTATCCACTTAACAAGTTGGGCAACAAAGGTGCAATACCATCCGAGACAAGTAGGACAAAGAAGGGCTCTATGTGGGTAGAAGAGGTCTCTTGAGTGGTTTACAATTCCCACCATAAGAATGGATAATGGAATCCTCAATTTGTATACTTGTCAAACCAACCCTTACAAGGTGCTTGTTTAATTAGATCAAAATCAATCATTTTAACTACCAATAATATTTTAGAAAAATATCCCTCCATCTTAGTAAATAAAAAGAACTCCCAACCAACAAAAAAAAGATACAAAAAAGAAACACATTGTTTACAACATTTAGATATATTAGAGTGGATGAAAGGGCTAAAGGATTAATTCTACGTGGGTTTGAACACTATGCCTCTGTTAGAGGGTGATGGATCAGAAGTCAAGTCCAATATACAAGCCTCGTTCAATGTGGTTCTATTTAAAATAAAATAGTAATATGGGGATGATAATTGAAAGAGTAGCTCGCAATATGTATAAAATAATTTCTTTTTCCCAACTTTTCTGTGTGATTTATAATTGGACAACAAGAACCCTTCTCTCGTTTGTGATGGCTCACAAGCCGTTGAATGATGGATACATTTGACTCTTGAATCAAGCATTCGACTCTGATACCACTTGTTATATGGATACCGATGTAAGTATTAAGTCCATCATGCAAACTCAAAGGCTGAGATTCTATATTAAAATCAATGATAATCAGAGGAGTAACTTATAACTTATTGTCCCGAACTTTTGATATGGAATTCATAATTGAAGATTTGAAACCCATCCGTTGGTAATTTTAACAATTGGATTACACTTTTATCAAGAAAAATAGCACTTAGCTTATAGGCAGTGAGAAATAGATGTTTAAATTAGTTTATGTGTCCATACTCCATACTGACTACGTGTTTAGGCTTATAGCTTTTTTTAACGTCGTTGTATTAATTAAGGTTAACTTATTATAATTAAAATTAAAATATAAAATTTAATTTTAATAGAAATTAAACTTATCATGCATAATTTATTTATACAAAGTTACTAGAGATCTACTCCCGACGTCGTCCGGGACGGTTGTTTAGTACTCTCTCCGGTTCAAAATAAGTGTCTTTTTAGCACTTTAGTTTTCATTCATTGTAAGTGTCGTTTTGAGCTTTCTAGGCAATTAATAAGGTGAGAATAATGAGAATAGCTATTGGAATGTGCTTTTATTGACCAAAGTCATTCATCTATTGGTTAAAAAAAGTGGTGGATGGTAAGATTAAGAAAAACTTTATGATTTTGAGTATAATTATTGTTTTCCTTAAACCTTGTATTTAAATGTAAAACGACACTTATTTTGAATTGGATGGAGTACTATTTTGGTACTTTTGTATGGTTGTTTATATTTATCATTTCGATTATTTTTCATATTCGAACAATATATTATTTTGGTTAAACAATTAAAATCACATTATTATCGTATTTTTTTTATTATTAAGATTACAGTCCTGAATATCAAAAAGTTATACCCTTAATTTATAGTTTTTTAGTTATTATACTAACATTGGTTATCAGAAAACTTACTTAATAAATAAATTATGAAAAGAGTTTTATAAATATTTTATGATATAATATTTAATTTTTCTTAAGAAAAATTGAGATCTAAATCATTATTATGGAATTAATTGCCATAAAATAAATTTTATAATGCATATAGATATAATATAATTCAATAACATATATAGTCTAAACTTATAATAAGAAAATGAATGATTATAAAATAAGCAAATCAAATCTTTCAATTTGTGGGCTACATCATTTATTCAGAACTTTATTATATAAGAAAATAATATTAAATATATACATATGTCTATGTACTTATCAATAAGAGCTACATATTACATTTAATAATGACAATTTAATCAATAATACCACTTTAATCGGAAATAAATTTAATAAGATAAAGTATAATATATATAGTATAAAGTAATAACATATAATATTCAGTAATAATTAACACTATAATAAAAAAAACAGGAATCTGAAAGCGGTTGTGGAAAAGACGGAAGTTCCACCCCTTGAGAGCTCTCGGCGAAAACGGTTTCTCTTTCATGCTCCGTACGTAAGGTGTTTTCTCCGGTGAGATCTGCTCGGAGAGCTTAGTTTTCCGGCGAGTGGTGTGTGATTCCGATGGGAAGGAAGGCGAAAAACAAGATGGCTGCTAAGGCTGACTTGGTTTTATCGATTGAGAAGAGCAAAGGAGCTCTCTCTATGGGATCTGGTGCTAACTCTGGTATGCAAGGGAAGGGGAAAGAGAGCTCTGCGATCGATCCTCCGGCCTTAGATCTGGATGTTCTTGAGAGTTTCGGTGTTGATTCCGGTGTGCAAGGGAAGGAGATTGCGACTGCTGTGAGCGCTACTCCAACCCTAGATTTGACCAATTCTGAAGGTTCTAGTGGGGACTTAGAGGATAGACCTGAGGCTATTGCTAAGAATCCTTTACCTGAAGTGGCTAAGACAGTGATAACTGAGAAATCTGACCCTAAACATGTGAATTTGAGTTCTCGATGTTATCTGGACGTGTTGAATGGAAATTGTCGAATTAATGACACTAATAAACTTGAATTTGTGCCGAATTTGGATAAAAATGTGTTCAAATTTGATTAGATCTGACATTGAACAACAATTTGAAGAGTGGAATGTTGTTTTGATTGGAGCTGTAATTGGACCTAGTATCACTAAGGATGAATTGCAGCAATTTGGTCTTAATGCTTGGGTTGCTCAACCAAAGTGAATTATTCAGAAGTCGAATGGGATTTGGATCTTCCATTTTCAAAATGTTGAGGATAGGGATGTTGTTATGGCGGGAGGTCCATGGATTACTAATGGTTGGAGACCTCTTGAATTGAGAGTGTGGGAGTCTAGAATGCCAATTGCTTGGTCCTCTTTTGACTCAGTTCCTGTGTGGGTTGTTTTGCCCGACTTGGATCCTCTTTTTCTATCTGGCAGTATGCTTAGTATCATTGGGAGTATGATTGGAGTTCCTCTATATATGGATTCTATTACAGTATTAAAGAGGAAAGTTTCTTATGCTATGATCTTGGTTAGGATTCCACTGGATGATGCTAAGTGTAGACAGGTTACTCTAGAGGATTCTGCATGAAAGAAATATGTGCAGTGAGTTGTGTTTGAATGGGTTCCTTGGTTTTGCTCTCATTGTATTGTGTTTGGTCACAGGTCTGACAGGTGCTTGCAATCTAAGGATAATGATTAGGGGAGGTTTGAGAAAGGCAAACAGAATGCTGATCAGGGGATGAAGAAAGTTTGGATGCCAAAGAAAGATCAGGGTCCTGGGACTATTAGGATGCCATCTCAAATGGAAAAGGACAGTGGAAATGAGCAGGATGCTACTGTAACTATTGGAAGTAGTAGTAATGCTGAGAGTGCTGAACAGGATAAAGAGGATGCACAAGTTGTTGGTCTAAATGCTCAAGTGGCTAATGGGGATGGGAATTGGCAACAGGTGAAGAAAAAGGTCACTATCCAAGGGGCTTATGATCTTAGACAGAGGAATGATGGTCAGGCTATTACTTTGACCAAGAACAGGTTTGCACACATAGGGAGTCGAAGCAGCTCCAATGTGGAAGGTCATGGGTGAAGTGAAACTTTGTTCTTGGAATGTTAGGGGATGTAATGCATCCTCTAAAATAAACATGGTAAATCATTTTACCAGGGAAAATAAATTGAGTGTTATGGTTGTTTTGGAGTCTAAGATTGCTTTAAATAAAGAAGAGGAGATTAGTTTTTCTTTGTTAAGAGGATGGCAGTTTGCTAGTAATAGTACTGATAGGGATAAAGCTAGAATTTGGCTAGCGTGGAATGTTGATCATGTTGATGTTGAGATTATTGAGAGCTCTTATTAGTATGTGCATTGCAGAATAGCTGACAAAAGAGGTTTGAATTCTTTTCTTGCTACTTTCATCTATGCATCTAATGCAGCTAATGGCAGAAGAGAGATGTGTAGAAAGCTTGCTAGTGTTAGTCTTGTTGTTCAAGAAGCCTGGATCATTCTTGGAGACTTTAATTGTCTTTTAGATGGCACTGATAAGATTTCTTTCAGGAATTTTGGTGATGATGATTTTTGTGAGCTTGAGAAGGTTTGCTGCAGATTAAATGTTCATGATATTCCTTATTTTGGGGCAAGATTTACTTGGAGTAATATGCAGGATGGTAGGGATCGAATTGCTTGTAAACTGGATAGGGCTTTAAGCAATATGTTTTGGAATGATGAGTTTCCTAATTCTACAGTGTTCTTTGTTGATCCAAGTCTGTCTGATCATTCTCCTTGTATTGTGTGTGTTAATCCCATTCAAGTTGCCAAGAAAATTTCTTTTAGATTTCGCAACTACTGGACAAAAAAGGAGAGCTATAATAGTATGGTGCAAGATGCTTGGAACTGTCATGTTCAAGGCACTAAGCAGTTTGTTTTGAGGGAAAATTTGTCTAAGGTTAGAAAAGTTCTTAAGTAGTGGCAGTTTGATATTGCTAAGAGTATAGAGGTTTTGATGGAGGAAAGTGTTGAGAAGTTGAAAATTGCTCGTGAAGATTTGCAACATGATTTCTCAATTGTTCAAAAACAAAAAGTAGTAGAGGAGGTTAAGGCTGAAATGCAGCTTAGGATGAGCCAACATCAGAGTTTTCTTGCTCAACGTGCTAAAGATAGGAGAGGAAACTTCCTCTATGTTTTACAATGGTATTAAAGCTAGAAGAGTCATGAACACTATCTTTGCCCTTAAGGATAGCAATGGTAATCCTGTGGATGACATTAGGGGCATTGAGGCTAAGATTACTGGTTTCTACATTGAGCTTTTTGGCACTGAAGTGGAAGGTTTATCTATGAATTTTGCAGATTATGTTGGTAATATCTTAGACAGTTCAATGCATCAGAGCTTGATCCAGCTTCCTACTGTTGAAAATATCAAGAGTGCTGTTTTTGATATTGGGACTAATAGACCTCCAGGGCCAGATGGTTTTGGCAGTTTGTTCTTTAAGCATAGCTCGGAGATTGTTAAGAAGGAGGTCATTGAGGTTGTTTTGGAGTTTTTTAGGAATGGTATATTGTTAAGGTACTTCAACAATACCTTTATTAATTTGATTCCTAAGGTTGATAAACCTTTTTTGGTAAAGGAGTTTCAGCCTATTGCATGTTGTAACACCTTTCTCAAGATAATTTCTAAGGTGTTGGTGCAAAAAATTAGGTCTGTCCTTGGAGACTTAATGTCAGATAATCAGGGAGCCTTTGTGCCTGGTAGAAGTAATGCCCACAATTCTGTTGTTGCTCAAGAGATAACTAGAGGTTATAGCAAAGCAGGTATTTCTCCTAGATGCATGATCCAGGTAGATTTGCAAAAGACAAATGATTGTGTGTTTTGGAGCTACTTAGAGGAAGCTTTGAGATTTTTCAACTTTCCTGAGCAATTGGTGGGATGGATTATGCAATGTGTGTCAACTCCTTTCTTCTCAGTGATCATTAATGGAGAAGCTAGGGGTTTCTTTCCTGGGAAGTGAGGGTTAAGGCAAGGTGATCCTTTCTCTCCCTTTCTTTTTATGCTTGTGATGGAAATGTTCTATAGAAAGATGCTTCTGTTAAGCAAGAGGAAAGGCTTCTGTTGGAATCCAAAATGCAAGAAAATCAAGCTGAATTGCATGGTCTTTGCTAATGACCTCCTTATTTTCTGTAAGCCTACTAAGCCAACGTTGAAGCTTATTAAAGATTGTTTGTTGGAGTTTGGCAATGAATCTGGTTTAAAGGCTAATCCTATGGAGAGTAAGCTCTTCTTAGGGGGAGTTAATGCAGTTCAGAGGGATGAGATTTGTAGATTTATGGATATTGAATTACGATCTTTTCCTATTAGATATTTGGGGACTCCTTTCAGTGTAAGAAGCTCAAGGTTTCTGATTATGCCCCTTTACTAAACAGAATAAGTAGTATCATACAAAGGAAGAATGTTAGGAAGTTGTCTTATGCAGGCAGGATGCAGGTTATTAAGTCTATGATTGAGGGGGTTCTTACTTTCTGGATGCAAGCACTCATTCTCCCTAAGAAGGTGATACATAAGATTGAGAGTTTGTGCAGATCCTTCCTTTGGGCTGGTGTTAGTGTTAGTAAGAGAAGTCTTGTGGCTTGGTGTAAGGTTTATAAGCCTTACCAAGAGGAAGGTTTGAATTTCAAAGAACTTCTCTCGTGGAACAAGACTATTCTGTTAAAAATGGGCTTAAGTATCATTGCAAATAAGCAGAATCTTTGGACACAATGGGTGAGACAGAATCTAACTAAAGGGAGAAGTTTCTGGGATGTTAGATTTTCCAATAATGGGTCTTAGATTTGGAAGGAGCTGTTGAGGCTCAGAGACAAGTTGATAGAGGCTCTTCAAATGAATAGCAGCTTGATAGTTTATCCAGATTCTATGGCCCATTTATTGAAGACAGATGGGAAATTGAAGTGCAATGTGGTGTATGATATGTTGAGGCACCATTCTACTCATTTGCATTGGTGTGATCTGCTCTGGAATGGATCTATTGCTCGAAAGTGGAGAGTTATTTGTTGGTTGGCTACATTGAGAAGGTTGCCTACAGCTAGTAAGCTTCACAACTGGGTATAATTCATAGTGGAATATGTATGTTGTGTGAGGAAGAGAAGGAAACTGAGAAGCACTTGTGGTTTCTATGCAGCTTTATTCAAAATGTTACTGATCAAGTGCTTATGTGGTTAGGTGTTAGCACAAGGAAAAGCTCTCTGATGGAGTGGTAGGATTGGTTCTTGCAGTCTCGTAGGAGGAAGAACAACATTTTCCATTCTAAGTTCCTTGGCATAATGGGAATAGTCTACTATACTTGGTATTGGAGAAATGAGGTGATCTTCAATGGTAAGAGGCCTGATGTTACTTCTTGCTCTAAGATGGTCATTGAGGATTGCAAATTCAGGATGTTAGCCAAGTTCAAGACTGCAGGAAGAAGAGGGCATGCCTTTATGGTGAGATTGCAGCTCTAAGGTTCATGGTTTAGGTGGGCAGGGTTAGAAGGAGAGTGCAAAGAGGATCCATTCTCTCTTCCAATGTTGAGTGCTGGGTTTTAAACCTTAGCATGAGGACACATACAAGGGAAGAGGTTTGGCCTTAGTCTATGCATCGAGTCTTAGGCTGATTCATGCCTTCTTTGGGTGTGTGTTAGCACAGGATCTTGCAGGGTGTTTTGGTCCCCTTTGGTTGGCCTTGTGCCTGTGTGTGAGCTGTGTGATGCTTTGTCTTGGGTGGGTTAGGCGCCTGGGTAGTTTGTTTGTATGCTTTCTCCCTTGTTTTGCCTAAGGTGAGTGCTGATGTGTTTCGTTGGTGCTAGGATCCTTAGGTGAACTTGTTCCTTTGTTTTGGCATCGTGTCTTGATTAGTTTGATCTTGTGATGAGATTAGCTAGTCATCGACCTTGCTGGAAATTTGGAGATTGCTTAGGAGTTGATGTATTTTGGTTTTTGGAGTTGTTAAAATTGTTGGTTTCGTTTAATAAAATTTGACCATTGGTGGAAAAAAACACTATGATCAAAAATAAATTTAAGTTCAAGGCATATAATGCCAAAATAATATAAATTTACATGTCAATAGATAGATACATATGTAGGATATATAAGATATATAATATATAATAACATATATACTACAACATATGAAGGAATGAATTGAAGTTTGCAATTAATGCCAAATGTTCCAACTTTACTAATAGGTTAGATATTTTTTGATGAACTATTATAATGATATTTATATCTAGGAATCTAATTTGTTAAACAGTAGACCACAATAAATATTTTTTTCAATTTTTTTTAATGAAATCTAAGAGATTAGAGAACCCAAAGGATTTTTTGATAAATTATTTAAAATCTTAACAAAAATACAATCAATTATCTTAATATATTTATACCTTGTGATCGATGTAAATTTTTATTAAGATTTGAGCTCTTCTTTATAATATAATTGGTCTTGTCTTGAACACACTTACAAATGAGCTGAAGGGGGATCGAAGCTGTCTGTGGAAGGTGGATTTACTGTGTACGGACATTTAGGGATTGCTCTGTTGCTTTCTAGATTGGTCGATTTCGCACACCTTTAGGGAAGCGAACTGTATCGTAGACTTCATTGCAGCTTCTTTTCGCCAAGTCATGATACAAAGGGGTAGACCCCATTGTATCATGACTTGGTCCTGTGGGACCTCATCCGCAATGATGCTCTAGGCTAGGTCCCGACCTGTCGGGATCTACCTAATTCCTTTCCTTACAAAAAAAATGAGGTTGTATAATGGTGGAGATATAGAATATAGCTCCTTTGATATGCCTGTTGGGCAAATCACTTGAAGTTGTGCCTTTGGTTGACAACAACGTGGAGGAGGGCCATGACATGCATCCTACAAGACCAAAATTATTAGTCTCTGTTTTCTCAATTTTTGTGGTAATGGGAGACAATAATCATCTTCTTTAATTTCTAACATAAAAGCAGCAACCAGTTAAAGACATTTGTGTCTAATGGACAGCTACATCATACTCCAAACATTTTTCTTCAAGCTTGAAAGTGAAGGGACTTTAGCTAAACTGGGGTTTAGATATCCCACTTCTCCTTTTTCTTATGTAACATAAAGGTTGCACTTAATCAATTGAAATACTCAAAGTGGTAATTTTTCTCTTTGTTATATGGTTTTCCATTTGACCCTATAGTGAGAATATCGTGATATAATTATATAAATTTAACTAGCATTAATTTTATCAAATAAAATCTTCTTAAAGAACACTAGAACATCTACCTAATAAATACAAGAAATAAAATAATAATTTCAACTTTTGTCATCATAGTTAAATTTTTCTCTTCAAATTATATATTTATTGCCATATTTTATCATGTTTTTTATTTATATTTTTTAGTCTTACAAAAAAGTAATCTAAAATTTCTCTATTATGGATGTTTTAAGATTTATGCATGAGAGATTTATGGCTGGAGGATATTGAGAGGGAGTCTCACCTTTTATGTACTTATATGACAAAGACCCACCACGATCCAACAAAAAAAAGAAGACATAATCAATACTAATGTGTGTGATTTGCAATCTCAAAGGGTATTTATAGGGACAATTTTGATTGATTACTTGTTTAAACATCATATAGTATTATAGTTGAGATCTCCCTTTTGCATGTCCTATATGTGTACTTGAGTGAGATAGCCTATAGCTAAGTGTTGTAATTAACCTATAAAACTTTAGCTTAAAATTTAAAAGTAAGATATATACAATATAATATTTGTCCAAAACCAAAATGATTAGAATGGATAATGATAGTCCACGATAGAAATTTCCACTCCAATACTATCAAGATCGAGGAGCTAGAAAAACATAAGCAATATAGGAGTATGAACTAATCTTAAAGTTTTAACTTGAAATTTAACCACAATTCAAGCAATTAACCATATATATCTAAAAAAGACTGCACTGCAAGTAAAGCCTTTTTTAACCTTGCAAGTTATGCATCTACATAGCGTACAATTATGCATTTATCTGGTTGTGAATTTTATGTACAATTTTTTGTTGTTGTTGTTTTTGTGCGCCAAATTTTACGTACAATCTAAAATACTGATATATACTCCAAAGTACATACGTATTCCTTCTTTTGTTCCGAAGAAGAAACAAATGCACTTAAGAAGAATTGCTTCAATGTAAAATTTAGAATTTTCAAATGTAATCTTGTCCGTTAATTTTCAAATGTAATCTGTTTTTTTGAGCAATTTCAAAGAAGAAATTAATCCACTCAATAAGAATTGCTTCAATGTAAAATTTAGAATTTTCGAATGAAATCTTTTCCGTTAATTTTAAAAAGCATTGCTTTAGAGTCACGATCACAATATAACATTGGTCATATGCCTAGATTTAATACATTAAAAACATTCCTTCAACCCAAACAAAAAAAATACATTAGATACATTCATACTATTATTTGGAGAGACAAATTTAATTAAACACTCTTTATTGACCATCCTTAATTTAATTAGTTTAAGCAATAGGGGCCTCTAAAGGTAGGAGAAGGGTCGGGGAGGGCCGGCGGAGACATGACGGAGCCCCAAATCTCGGAGAAGGCGCGAATGATGTGGTGGTGATGAGACGGGGAGTTGAGGCGTAGGAAGCACGCAAGAAGCTCCTGAAGATCCTCGGGCGCCAACATCTCCTTCTCGAAGATCATCTGCAGCATCGAGTGTCGAAAATCGAGGTAAGGGTCGTGGGATTCCTTGACGACCGCGACACTCTCCCCGACCTTGGATCGCCTCGGGCTCAGGTTGAGGGAGAAGGTCGGGGATGAAACGACGTCGTTTTCGTTTTCTTCGTAGGGTTTGGAGGCGTCCTCCCGGCAGCCGGGGGCGCATGTGAGGTGGGGGGTTCTGGAGGAGAAGACGCTTCTCAGGAGGCTGAGGCCGGCTTTGGATTTTCTCTTGTTGTTTGGAGACATGCTTTTCTTTTTTTAATCTTGGTGTGCAAAGTTTTTGGTTTGGTTGTTAGTAAGGGATGATGTTTGATGTTTGGGATATAGAAAATTGGTATTTATAGGAGGCATTTGGAGTGCTCTTTTATTAGTCTTTTTCATTGGTTAACAAGACTATAAGTCCATCTATGATATAGACTCGGTTTCGATAGCAAGATACCACATCTTTAATTAATATTATGCCTCTTTTTTTTAATTCCACACTCGTGATCAAGTGAGTCAACGTACCACTAAATCGACTTCGATTTGATTAATGAAGTGAATAATTAAAGTGAAGGGGCGGATGTAACAGTTGAATTTAAAACCTCCGGATCTTCTTTCATACCTTAGTTTGAAGTTTATCTTTGGTGGTGCGTATCAATTGGTGCTTTCATTGAGAGTTGAAATAACAAAGTTGCTTTATTTGAACCGCCGTTGATAGCATTCTCTCTCTCTCAATAAAAGCACCAATTGATACGCACCACTAGAGTTTGTACCACTCGATCAAACCAAGTAACTCACTAAAATGTTGAACGTGAGGAAGAGAAGGGAAGGAGGTAGAAGACGTGAAAGAGAGATGTAGAAAGGGGAGAGGGAGGCTTAGAGATAATTAGAGTAGAATGAATTCTTCATATTCATTGCTATCCCCGTTAACAAGATACAATATTTATAGCTAAATTATATACCCTAACCCTAATCCTAACCAAAGGGGCCTATGATATCACGCTAATGGACAAATGGGCCTTGGTAACCAAATGGGCTACATCATGCTCAATTGCTCGTTTATCATAGATTAATTAATAAAACCGGATTAGATTTCAATAAGTCGTAGTAACTAGTAGCACAGCCCAATTGAATTGGGCTTGGAAAATTATTCCTTTGTTCGAATCCTGGCTATGGCATTTTTTTGCTCTTTTTCTGATCTTGCCTTTTGCTCATGATCAAGTTTTAGTATTTTCAAAAAGTTTGTACCCCTTTCCTAAAGGGGTAGTTTTTTGACAAAAAAAAAAGCTACAAAAAAGCTCCAGATAGCGCTTTTTTTACGAGTCGAACGGAGCCTAAATGGACTTCGATTTGACTAATGAAGTGAATAATTAAAGTGAAGGGACAAATGTAATAGTTTTTTTTGGTGAAAAAGACGGATGTAATTAGGGCTGTAAAAACGGATATATCTGATCCGATCCGAATTCTCAGATATCCGAAATTTTTTTGCCTAAAATTGTGATCCGTATCCGATCGGTTTGTATCCGGATATCCGAGAAAATATATCCGTTTGAATCGGATATCCGATGGCGGATATCGCGGATATCCGAACTATCCATTTTGATTAACTAATACATTAATTTAAGCCAAAACTAGAAGCGGATCAACGGGAATTTAGCTCGGATTCCCATTAAACTTGTGTTTACTAATTACAAAGGTTAATTTAACCCTACTTAAAGTTCAAATTACAATATTACTTAAAAAGTAGAATCAAATTCATTATGTTATTTACTTTATACATTAAATTTTAAAATATATATATATATACCGGATATTTTCGGATATTTGAAACCTCAATCCGTAACCGATCTAAATATCCGAAAAAAATAGCGGATCGGATCGGATACGGATCAATTTTAAACGGGTTAATTTAGATACGGATAAAAATGGATCGGATCGACGGATATCTCGGATCGGATACTAAATTAACAGCCCTAGATGTAATAGTTGAATTTAAAACCTCTCGATAGTCTTTCATACCTCTTACTACTACTACTACTACTAGATCAATCGTACGTGAAATCAATGTTATGCCTTGGGCTCCATAAAAGGCTAGAAAATGATGTAGGCCCACATCCAAACTTATTACCTACCATTCACTAAGGGTTATTCCAATCAAATGGGCCTATGATATCATGCTAATGGACAGATGGGCCTTCGTAATCAAATCGGATACAGCATGCTCAATTGCTCATAAATCATAGATTAATTTATAAAACTTTGGATTAGATTTCAATAAGCCGTAGTAGCACAATTCAGCTGAATTGAGCTTGGTAAATGATTCCTTGCAGAACGATTCTAGGTTCGAATCCTGGCTACGGCATTTTTTTTTTCTGATCTTGCCTTTTGCTTGTTCTATAGAGAATTTGGAAGGTATTGATCGAGTTGGATTGCTAAAACACCAATTAGAAAGACTTATATCCATATAAATGCATGTATGTCCAATCTGATCACACATTTAAACATACATATAACTATCATATTGCTACAAACATACAGCCCAATATATTCTATAACAGCCACCTACAGGTTTCTTCAGGTCTCCACATATACAGCCAAACAAATTGAAACAACAAAAGAATCTTCTACACCCAATTAAGCTAAGTCTTCTTAAACGACAAGCACAGAAGAATCTCCCTAAAACAATCCGGGTCATGAGGAATCTGGATCACACCCTCTTGCCCGTACCCGAACTCCTCGGCCGACGACTCGAGCAGGGAAACCATTGCCGGATGACACAAAAATCGAGTCGGAATAAGAAACCTCTCCTTCACCCCTGCTTCGCCTCCGACCAACACTGGCACGTGTCCTTTTTGCACTTGCTCGTGGCCCGACGCCAATCTCGTGTACCGAGGAGGCGTCGACATGGAGGACGATAAGAGGTCCTTGTGCTTCCTGGGGATCAGCTTTGTAATAATTAAACACCATGTTTAGAGAGTTCTTATTTAGTACGTTATGAATCTTGTGTGTGTTTTGGAGTTGTGTACGTAATAGCTAGAGATTATATGATATACATTGATAAGGTTAAGGTTGTATTTACTTTATATGTCGAGTGAAGTTGTGAGGAGGTTTCCCACCAAATGCGAAGTTAGTTTGTGGGCCAAGGTTTGACTGGTCACTTGGTCAGTAGTTGCCAGGTTGAAATTTTCTACTGTAATGGATTAAGACCACCAACGTGTGCAAATTTGACTAATTAAACTTATTATTTAGTAGTATACTGTATACACTAGTTAATTAATCCAAGCATATTTTGTTTTATAGTTCAAAGTATATTTTGACGACTTCATAATTGTCACGTTGTGGTGGGTCGTTTTAATTCTTCGTTCCATAGCAATCTATACTACATATAGTATAAAGGGGAGACAATGTCTTCACAAAAATTTGCGTCACGTGTCATTTTAATAATAAAATAATCAATCGGGCCTTCCTTTATACAAATTAGGTAGTTAGAATCTCATATAATCTTATCCCGTAAAAATTGATTAAAATTTACCAAAAATTATGAATTATCCCGAAAATTATAAATTATCACTTATCAAGAATTAGTTATAATCTTCCCATAAATATTACTATTTAATAAAACGGAATATTCATCATAAAGTAATTTTTAAATAAATCCAATTTATTTATATTATGAGTTGATTTATTATTGGCAAAAAAACACTAATCATAATACGAAGATAAATATATATAATCGTATAATTTTAACATGATCATTGACATTACATATCTATATTAAATTGGATTTATAATCACATTATCCGTACATGGTACGGTGGTTAAACTAGTTTTTAAAGAATTTCAATCCTTTTGCCTTGGATTAGGAATCCTACTCCCTCCGTCCCAAAACGTTTGTCCATATTTCCAAATCGGGCATCCCATTAAGTTTGTCCATATTTACAAACTTTCTATTTATATCACTACATTATTACACTCTTACCCTTACACAATACACTTTTTTACCTACATTAACCAACTCCTTCTTCCCCAACTAATCCATCATCATCACTTCAATTCAATAAATCAACACACTTAAACAATTCATACCCAAAAATTTACACAATTTTTTTTTTTAATCTCAAATACCCAAATTTTTCTTTTTTTTTTTTGAGTAAAATAAGATCCATCATGAGTGGGTTTGGATCTTCATAAATGGGGCCAATTTCGGGCTTCACCTCCATTGTTGGACCACCAACATTTTGCTGAGCATTGAATTGGGCATTTATGGGCCTGCTCCAAACCCTTGTGCATATAAGCTCCCAAACCCTAATTGTTGCCCCTTGCCTCCATTTGTTGCGCCGTTTATGCTGATTTGCTTCACTCCTCCTTCTCTCTTTCACTCACTCCTCACTCCTCTCTCTCGTTCATTCTCAGAGAAACCCTAGGTTTCAAAATCGGCCGCCATCCATCCTCACCTCTCTCGAACTCCATCTCCCCTCTCTCGCCTTGATCTCCATCTCCCCTCTCTTGACTCGATCTTCATCTCTTCTCTCTCGAATCGATCTGATTATGGCGAGGTTGTGAGTGGGTTTGGTTGTTCGTGGCTTGGTCGAACCTGTGTTGGTCGTGATTGGGCTTGGTCGTTCCTGGCTTGGTCGTTTCTGGCTTGGTCGTTCCTGGCTTGGTCGCTCCTGACTTGTGGACTTTAACTGAGGTGAGGCCCTTTTTTTGGCGATTAAATTAGTTTGGCTACCTTGTTCAATCCATATGCTGGTTTGTGTGCTTGTGTATCTCACACTTTTGATGTTTGATGTGCATGGTTGTCCTCCCCTCTTGTGGTTCGTGGCTCGTTGTTTGTTTCTTCTACTCTTCTGTGGTTCGTGATTCTTTGTTTGCTTCTCCTCCCCTCCTCTGGTTCGTGATTCATTGGTGAGTTCATCTAGATCTACACTTCCATTTTGTGTTTATGTTAACCTGGCGTGGATTCTGACTTGTGGTTGTTTTCCTGATCTTTGGTTGACTCATCTTGAACCTTCTGTGGGCGTTGCATGTTGTTGGTGCTTGCTTGGTCCTTTCATCCGAACATGAAAGTGCCCCTTCTCTGGTAAGCTCTTCATGCAGATGAAGATTGATCATCACCCTTGTTAACTAGTGTCTCTGTTTTGGTGTGCTTGCTTCCCTCATTTTCTGACTTGTGCATGTTTATTGTCGCATGTTGTTTTTGGTTGCTTGGACCTGAGATTTTCATGCTCTCTGGTAAGACCTTTAAGGCTCTGACATGACTTGATCCCTTGTTGCATTTTTTTCTTGCTTGTTTTCTCACCTATGTTTGTTATTATTGCTACTGCATGCATACATGAGAAAACAAGCAAAAAAAAACTGGCTTCTCATGGGTTCTTGCTTGTGTGCAGCCTTTAGGTCCCTCAGTTGAGATGGATCTTGATCCTGATGTCATCTTTGGAGCTGATAGTCCCCACAGCTCCTTGGATTCCATGGGTTCTTGGGCTCCTGCATGCTCCCAAGATCCCCACTGTGATTGGGGCTCTGCCTGCACTGGTGTGCACTCTTATAGCCAGTGGCGCATAAGGGAGATGAATCCCCCAAAGGAGGAGGAGGTGGAGTCAACTGAGGTGGAAGGCCCAAAAAAATCCCCTAAAATTGAGACTGCCCCGGATTCAGAGGAGAGAAGTGATGACTCTGCTTCTGATGATGGTGAATACGCCCCTGATTCCCTAGGGGAAGATTAAGCTAAGTCCCCTCAGCTTGATGCCTTGTTCACTGTCTTTCAATTTGATGTGTGTTGCTTGTTTTGTGCTTGATGCCTTCTTTACAGTGTTGCTTGGTTGTTTGTTGCATGTTATCCCCTCTTGATCACATGAATATTACTCTCTGTCCTAAATTGTTTGTCCATAAAGCATTGTGGTACTGTTTTGTTGTTGTTTGTGCTTGGTTGTTTGTGTTTGATGCCTTGATCATATGAAAATTTCCTGATGTTTGCAATCTCTGTTTGTTTTTGTGTTTATTAATAATGCTGGAATTCATGATGTTTGCATGTCTTGAGAGTTCTGTTTGTGTGATGTTGTTGCTTAATGCATTCTTGTTCTGTTTTGTTTTGTTTTCCCTTTTTCCCTTTAATCAATGATGATACCTTGCACTGAGACACTTGTTCCTTTATATGCTGAGTGCCTATTGACATTCTAGGAAGCCAGCCATGAGAATGACTTTGGCATGCCTATAGCTGTCATGGTTAACTTGGCTGAACCTGTGTTGATGATGAATGGGGACTTTCTGAGATTGCTTTTCTTCTTTTTTAATCAATGATGATGACTTCTTAGCTGAGATACTTGTTCCTGTCAAACTACACAACCACTGGCATTCTAGTGGAAGCCAGCCTTGAAAGAGGTTCAGGCACGCCACTAGCTGTCATGGTAGTGTAGTGAACTTGTGTCTATGATGAATGGGGAGTGCCTGAGATTGCTTTTTTTTTTTTTTCAATTCTGAACTTGTATTTCCAAAAAGTGTCATTGCACATGCATACTTACAAAAGGTGTCATTGCACATGCATACTTACAAAAACTGTCATTTACTTACACCAAAAGATTTCCAAAAACCACACACCCTTTTCCCCTTACATTCATTCTACTTCTTCAAAAGGATCATCTTCAGTTTGATGCTCCTGAGTGTTTTCTTGTGCATGAGCTTGACTTGCTTGTGTGCTGTTTTCAAACACTTGTTCTTCTTGCACTGTGGTTCTGCTTGCATGAGTTATATCCCATGATTGCTGCACTGCCCACATGGGGGCTGCTACTTCTGTTGGCAGATTACCTTGTCTTTCAAGTCTCTTCTTGTTGACATGTGGAAGATCATAATCATTCCCCCCCTTGACTTTCATAACCTCATTCATTACATATTGTAGGGACATCCATACATTACTTAAAGTCTTAGGCTCTAACTCATTGAAAGCCTCATGAACAGCATCTAGCATTGCATCCACATCCTTAGGCATTTTTTTGTGCATCAAAGATTGAATGCTCCTAAAAAACCCTAGGTCTAGTATGTTTAAATCTGGACTGTTTGGTGGCTGTTGAATTAATATGAAAGTGAACCCCTCTTGCTTATATACCTGCTGCCATGCTGCATCTTGCTGACTTATGTGTGCTTTGGCATTGTCTTGTTGTATGAATATGACTTTGTGAGCTGCATCATCCTGTGGCCACTTTGCTTTTATGGCTGGCACAATTTGTTCTATGAGCATTGTCCTTGTCACTTTTTGGTTGATGGATTCCACCAATTTAGTCACCATAGTCCCCTTCACCCTGTTCTTTGAGTTTCTTTTTGCTGCCTCCTTGTATGTGAATGGAAATATACCAATTTTTCCATCAAATGTGCATACTCCCCTTGAATCAAACCTAGGCCTAGCAACTGCAGCTGTGAACATTACTTTTGGTATGAACTTGCTAGAGTTGGCTGATCTGTATTTACCTTTCTCATGATGTGCTAGATATACACGTTGACTCTTCTTGCTTAAGTTGAACCACTTTTCATCAATATGCACAAAGTCAAACATGGGATAATAATGTGACTTGCTTTCTGGTGTGGCACCATTGAGTAGGCTTAGAATCCATTCTAGTCTTGTGATCTTGTTTGCATCTTTGAGGCCTGGCTTGAGTGCATTTGTATGTGGTCGAATAAGTCCCCTCTTGAGTAGTCTGTGTGTACTGCTTTTTGACATATCTAGCTTGGCTGCCAAGTCCCTTATACAAGTCCTGTCCCCCATGTTGAGTGATGTTACTCTCTGAATATCTACCTCAGTCCTCTTTCTGCCTCCATTGTGATATCTTGTGTTTACATTAGGCCTCTGCATTGCTTGTACTTGTTGCTTTGCCATGTTCCATATTCTTGAGGCTGTCCTTGTTGATATGTTGAATTCTGCTGCTACTCCCTGCATTGCTCCCCTCATGAGATGTCCCTTTTTTGTTGGAATTTGGTGCAGCCTCATTAGAATCTGGAACCTTTTTTCATTGCTGAGCATTGATTTAGATGGCTGATGATGTGAACTTCCTGTTGGTTGCTCTTGGTTCACCTCTGATGTGTGTAGCCCCTCATCTTCTTCCATTCCCTCTGCTGGCTCGTTCAGGTCAAAGCTGTGTTGACTCTATTGCTGTGGGGCCACGAAATCTGGAGGTGGATCTTCATTTATGTCAATTACTGAAGCCATCAAGTCTGTGCAAGGATGCAAGGAAAAGGAAAACAGAGGAAGAATATTCTTATTCCTTCACTTTCACTCTTCTCCTTTCTTTTGTCTGTGTTTGTAAGAGAATATTGCTGTAAAAGTTGTGTGTTGTAATGGTGGTGTGTATTTAAAGCCAATTTATGGCTGTATTGTGTAGTGATCCAGGACACTTAAATGCTGGTTTTCTATTGGTTCTCCAAAAAAATTGCTTGATTTCTATTGGTGCATTTGAATTCACGTGGATTGTGCTTTTTTAGCCAACTGCCCTCTTTTCCCCCCTTTTCCCCTCTCTGACACAGAATTTTCCTCCTTAATAACAGTGCCAAATTGCTTTATGGACAAACAATTTGGGACAGAGGGAATATTAGTTAACGGTATATGGTTAGAAATTCTAAATATTTTGACTGGATTTCGTTATTTTTGACATCTAGGGGAAAAGAATGTTTTCCTGTGTAAATGTAAGGATCTTTGAAGGGATAAAAGAGAAATGCCGATTGATTTAATGTACAAATGTATATATGCATGCATTGGTATTTCTAACATGTGATCTAGTAGCATATAATGACAAGCGAATGATAAACCTTCGATAAAACGAATTTAAATTATTAAATCAATAAAAATAACAATCTTTTCTAAAATATAGTAATTTTTATCAAATATACTTGGAACACATTATAAAAAAACCCGTATATGTGTTCTAAAATGAGTAGTAGTTAAGTTCACGTGGTGAAGATTAATTTAAATATTAAAAAGCAATGACGGACGGAGAACTTTATAATAGTGGGGGCACAACTTATATTTTTTGACTTAAGTAAAAATGTCGTCGATCGATGATAAATTGATAATGATATTGTTCTTGCTATTTTTTTATTTTTTTTATTTTTTTTATTAATAACAAATTTTAAATCTTATAAATTTTATACAGTAATTTGTTAAAATAGTCTTTGGTTTATAGTGATAGAGATGAAAGATATATGTAAGTTATTAATCTTATTAATAACAAATTTTAAATCTTATAAATTTTACAATTTGTTATTAATCTTATATTTTTTGACTTAAGTACCGGAAGTCCCCTCGTGACGCTCAACTTGTTTCCCTAATCTAAGGGTGGGGTAACAAACCACCTCAATCATTCCCTTCCTTCCTTCTCTAGGCACACAAATTTCAAAGTTTCAAATAAAAATTTTTTTTCAATAAATGTATAGTGCCACAAAATTGGACTAGTTTCGTTTCCATTCTGTTTACGTTTCCACCGTTGGATACCAAACGTGCCCTTGATCAGTACCCAACTTAATTTAGACTAACATGCATACTGGTAGTGGTCGGTTGAGGTTTCAACATGGAGTGAGATTCTTTGTATCGGACTAGCCTGTTCGACCATTTGATTAACAATAAGAAGATATGTATGATCGAAAGAATTTGTAATTAATAAAATCAATCATGTAATCTCTATAAATGGTCTAAAATAACGACTTAGAATCTCCCGTTATCCACGTGCTTATGATTATATTCCATAGTGTTTTTATTTATGTTCAATCCATAATTAATTAACCACAAAGCCTCACTTTTAACCTACCATATAGTATTACCTTTTGAGTGGGTCTACGCTAACACTAAATAAATATATTATGTAGGGGCCCAATCGTAAGAAAAGAATGACGTTTAGAGCTGTCAAAACCTGACCCGATCCGAAAAATCGATCCGAACTGACCGAAATTTTTTGGGTTGAAACCCGACCCGAATAGTAGCGAGCAAAGAAAAAAACCGAACCCGATTAACCCGAATCCGATTGGGTTGAAACCCGAGACCGACCCGACCGACCCGATATATTATATATATGTAGAATAAATATATTATATTGTAAATATTATAATATATGTTATCATAAAACCTATCATAAATAAAATATTATTATAATTATCTATTAAAAATAATATTCTATTATTAAATATTATTATTTAATCATAATATTATTTTAATAATCATTAAAAATTCAAATTCTTGACCTGTTAGGTCGACCCGAACCCGCACGATAACCTGTCAAGACTTGACCCGGCTTGACCTGTAACCCGAGTGACCTGAACCCGCACTCAACCCGAACCCAAAAAGACCGAACCCGAATCCACCCGACCCGACCTATTTGACACCTTTAATGACGCTCCTTAGGAAAAAGGAAGACTCCTAGCCTTAATTGAAACATAGAAATTTTTTTTGAAGAAATCATAATACTATCAATCTATAATAAATCGGCCTGGTTTTTTCACATGCACGTATTTGGATCTCAATCCATACATAACTAGTTTAACCCCCGTACCATGTACGGGTAATGCGATTATAAATCCAATTTAATTAGATAAGTAACGTCAATGATCACGTTAAAAATATAGGATCATATATATGTATCTTTGTATTATGATTAGTGTTTTTTTACCAATAGTAAATCAAAATCATAATATAAATAAGTTGGATTTGTTCAAAAATTACTTTACGATAAATATCATGTTTTATTAAATAATAATATTTATCAGAAGATTACAACTAATTCTTGGTAAGGATATTTCATAATTTTCGAGATAATTCATAATTTTCGGTAATTTTTACGTGATCAGATTATATGATATTCTAACTACCTAATTTATATAGAGGAGGGTCCAGCTGATTATTTTATCAAATCATATATATTTATCTTTCTATTGCGATTAGTGTATTTTTATATATGCAAGGGCCCGGTTAATTATTTTATTAAAGATATGACACGTGGCGCAATTTTCTGTGAAGACTTTGTCTCCGCTTTATACTATAGACAGTATAGATTTTTATGCATACTCCATGTTGTATGAACGCTCATGTCGATCCTACCAAAAAGAAATACGGTTTCATGAATTTGACAAAATCAATACATTTTTTTTTTTTCGTTCAAAGCTTGTTGGAGAAACTTATACAACTAGCGTAGTTACCCTCGCCTTGCGCGGATTTTACTAAAATTTTATTTCTATGATATTGCGTGTTTATTGTCGATAAATTGATTATATTTTCTACGTTTGGATACACACTTTAATTCATTATGTTAAAAAGGTTAAACCCATATAATCTTATCTTGATCTATTCTCATCAAAACTCATCGTAGTTTGTTAAAAAGGTAAAATTAAGTAATAATGTGATTTTTCATGCTTGAATTAAATATTTAGCTATCAATATCCCCAGTTAATTTTACTTTCTTTGTTTCTTTATATGAATGAAAAGAAAAAAACATTTCTGTATTTGTACTTTATCTATATTTATATATAGTGTCATTATTATAAATTTTGATATTTCTCTTAAAGTAATTTATAAGATTTTTAATAAATTTTTAATAAATTATTTAATTAACAATGATACAACCCATAAGTACAAAATACATAATCAAAAGGGAAGTAAATTAATTAATTTCAAAAATATACTCCACTTAATTTTCTTTCTGAAACTAAACCTTTTCATTTTAAAATACCAAATTACCCCTAAATCCTAGTAGAAAATTAATTAACCGTAATGGATGACTACAACCGATAGCCATAATCGTGCTAGCAATTAAATAGGATCTCCCCTAAACTTTAGTTTAGTTGTTACACAAAAATCAAAGTAGTTACGATTATCTTGGTTTGGCAATATTGTTACATAAATTATTTTTCGGATATTTCACGTAGTAACCCCGAGATATTGCTTAATTCATGAGATGTACTAAAGATTGGTATATTTCATACGGTAACCCTAAACTTTATTCCAATTTTGTTTTGTACCCAAAACGTTAAACTTAACATTAACTGTGCTTCAAAATTAAACAAAAATGGAAAAAAGGGTTAATAAGAGGGTTTTCTCCACGTGAGATAATGAGAATTAATTAGTAGTAGAACATGCTTGCTGTAAAAAAATCACAAGGTTAAGCTTTACTCGATTATTTCCCGTACCTTTTACGGGACATGATCGATAATAATTTTTTGATATATTATTCAAACATAAAAGAATGCATAATAATACTATTAAAAAATTAGATATTATCGTTTATTTAATCCGAAATCGTTACAATATTTTGCTAACCCAAAATCGTGATTTGATGTTAAGAATAAACTTTACACTATTTATTTTGTATAATATGACTTAAACAAAAAGTATAGATAAAATACTATCATATTATTTCAAAATATATTTGAGTAAATAAAAAAATCATATGTGATACGATATGAAATCTCAAGTGAAATGTTTTATTAGAATATATATTTTTATGATTAATAAGATTTTTATATGATGGTAGAAATCAAAGATTAAGTTAATTGTGACTTAATTAAATAAATCTTTTAGAAAAATAGACTTGTATGAGTAATAATATTTTTTGAAATAAATGAATATTTTAATAGACCTTATAAATTATAATTAAATTAATAATAGTAGAGTTATAGATCAATAGAATTTATAAATGAATATTATAACACAAATTTAGTTCATATATTTTTAAGATATTTTTCATAGATATTGTTAGATACCTGAAGCTTAAATTATAAATTTATGGGACAAACAAAGACAAAGAAATATGACGAATGTATATAATTTTAAAAATATAATAAAAACGAAAATTCAGAGTGACAAATAATTTTGACAATATAATTATAATTTGGATTTATAAAAAAGAATGTCTAAGCAAATAATTGAAAAAGATAAAAGTTAGGTGATAGAAATTAGGTGAAAAATGATAGAAATTAGAAAAAGAAAAAGGTAGATGATAGACAATAATTAATAAGAATAAGAAAGAGTTTAAAGTTATCTTTCTAGATTTTATTTTCTTAAATGGAGTGAGGTCAGAATTAACGTGGAGGCTCGAAAAGTCTCGACTTTAATATATAGTATAGATTATCTAATTCCACTTTTAATTCTAAAAAAGTTAACTATGAAAAGTTAGGTTTAACATTTTTTGGATATAGGATGAAATTGGAATAAAGTTTAGGGTTACCATATGAAATATATCAATCTTTAGTACACCTTGTGAATTAAGCAATACCTCAGGGTTACCGTGTGAAATATCCGATTATTTTTTTTTGATTGAAGGAGAGACCGTAGTGTATTGCTACATAAATTTGTTACTTAAAAAGCAAAGTAATTACATAAAATATGTTACATTAATTTGATGAGTGTCAATATTGTTACATAGAAATCAATGTAATTACATAAAAATTTTGAATAAGGTGATTATTTTTATTGTTTTAAATGACAATTTGTTAGGTACATTTTGTGTAGACCGAGTAATTCAAGGTAGATTATTGTTGTCATATAAATCTTGTTACATAAAATTTTGAAAAATAGTTTGTTTAGGGTAATTTTATGTAGGATACTCTTGTTACATTAAATTTGTGTAATACAACTTTATTACATTAATTTTGTGTAGTGCAACATTGTTACATTAAATTTGTGTATAGTGTAATAATATGTAGGGTAGTTTTGTTTAAAGTTATGGTAATTTTGTTGCATAAGTTATTATAGGCTACACAAAATTAGCTTACATAAAATTTATGTAATAAAATAATCGAAACAAATTTTATGTACCAAAATTAACTTAAATAATTCTATGATACGTGAATTAATATATCAAAATTGATGTAACAAAATTAAGCTACACTAATTTATTTACATGAAATTACCTTACATAAAATTTATGTAGTAGAATTACCAAAACAAATTTTATGTAACATAATTAACTTAAAACTATTATATGATACGTGAACTAATATAACAAAATTGATGTAACAAAATTAAACTACACTAATTTATTTACATGAAATTACCTTACATAAAATTTATGTAATAGACTAACCAAAACAAATTTTATGTAACAAAATTAACTTAAATCTATTATATGATATGTGAACTAATATAACAAAATTGATGTAACAAAATTAAGCTACATGAATTTATTTACATGAAATTACCTTACATAAAATTTATGTAGTAGAATAACCAAAAAAATTTGATGTAACAATATTAACTTTAAACTGTTACTCGTATATGATCCGTGAACTAATATAACAAAATTGATGTAACAAAATTAACCTACACTAATTTATTTACACGAAATTACCTTATATAAAATTTATGTAACAAGGGTAATTTTGACAAATTTTAAGTAAAGGGTTAGTTTGACCAAATTATTAGAGGAGGGTATATTTTTGGAATAAATTAGTGAAATTGGTATATTTGTGTCTTTAACCCTTATTTGGTACCGTATTTGTTGAGTGACAAACTGACAATGGGTTTTAATTTTGTTGGGCCTTAATTGGGCTCAGCCTCAACTTTTCCAGTCCCCTTTATTAGGTAGAAAATTACTGATCGAACGTTTTACAGATTGGAGTAGGGTTCCGCCTCCAATCTTTCTTCCTTGTTCCTGGTTCCTGCGTAGTCCCAAATTCCAGTCTTTCTTCCTGGTCCCAATCTTTCTTCCTTGTTCCCGGTTCCTGCGTAGTCCCAAATTCCTGATCCAAGTAGTATTTTGTACTGATTTTTTCGGTTGAAAATAATTTGTACTGATTTCAAAAATTATTAATTTATTAAATGCATGACAAATTAACCATGAATGAATGGGCCTGAGTCCCGACAGGCTGTCTGGGTCCGGGTGTCCGAGCGGATCTGGACAGCCTTGTTAGCCCAAATAACCAGATTGTCCTAGATCCGCCCCAATAAATGGGCATGATTTTTGTTCAAGGCCCAGCCTGAGCCCAGGTTTGTACAGGTCCATACCTCTTACTACTACTAGATCAATCGCATGTGAAATCAATATTATGCCTTCGTCAGATAAAAAAAATAGTATGCCTTAAAAGGCTAGAAAATGATCCTCACCAAAAAAAAAAAAGGGCTAGAAAATGATGTAGGCCCACGTCGAAACTGATTACCTACCATTCACTAAGGGTTATTCCAACCAAATGGTGAAATGGGCCTATGATATCATGCTAACGGACAAATGGGCCTTCGCAACTAAATGGGATACATCATGCTCAATTGCTCATACATCATAAATTAATTAATAAAACTTCGGATTAGATTTCAATTAGCCGTAGTAGCACAATTCAACTCAGAATTGGCTTGGAAAATTATTCCTCGCAGAACGATTTCAGGTTCGAATCCTGGCTACGGCATCTTTTTGCTCTTTTCTGATTTTGCCTTTTGCTTCCTCTATACAGAATTTGGAAGGTGTTGATCGAGTTGGATTGCTAAAACACCAATTAGTAAGACTTATATCCATATAAATTCATGTATGTCCAATTAAATCACACATTTAAACATACATATAACTATCATATTGCTACAAACATATAGCCCAATATATTCTATAACAGCCACCTAATCAAAAACCTTATACTACAATTATCTTCTGTCTCCTCATACACAGCCAAACCAATTGAAACAACAAAAGAATCTTCTATACTATACCCAATTAAGCTACGTCTTCTTAAACGACAAGCTCAGAAGAATCTCTCTAAAACAATCCGGGTCATGAGGAATCTGGATCACACCCTCTTGCCCGTACCCAAACTCCTCGGCCGACGACTTGAGCAGGGAAACCATTACCGGATGACACAAAAATCGAGTCGGAATAAGAAACCTCTCCTTCACCCCTGCTTCGCCTCCGACCAACACTGGCACGTGTCCTTTTTGCACTTGCTCGTGGCCCGACGCCAACCTCGTGTACCGAGGAGGCGTCGACGTGGAGGACGAGAGTAGGTCCTTGTGCTTCCTGGGGATCAGCTTTCTAATAAACACCATCTTTAGAGAGTTCTTATTTACTTATGAATCTTGTGTGTGTTTTGGAGTAGTGTACGTAATGGCTAGAGATTATATGATATAACTTGATAAGGTTAAGGTTGTATTTATATGTAGAGGAGTTGGCAAAGAGTGAAGTTGTGAGGAGGTTTCCCACCAACTGCGAAGTTAGTTAGTGGGCCAAGGTTTGACTGGTCAGTAGTTGCCAGGTTGAAATTTTCTAATGGATTAAGACCACCAACGTGTGCAAATTTGACTAAATAAACTTATTATTTAGTAGAATACACTAGTTAATTAATCCAAGCATATTTTGTTTTATAGTTCAAAGTATATTTTGACGACTTCATAATTGTCACGTTGTGGTGGGTCGTTCTAATCCTTCGTTCCATAGCAATTTTTAAAGAATTTCAATCGTTTTGCCTTGGATTAGGAATCCTATTAGTTAACGGTATATGATTAGAAACTCTAAATATTCTGACTAGATTTCGTTATTTTTTGACATCTAGGGGAAAAGAATGTTTTCCTGTGTAAGCGATATCTTTGAAGGGATAAAAGAGAAATGCCGATTGATTTAATGTACAAATGTACATATGCATGCATTGGTATTTCTAACATGTGATCTAGTAGCATATAATGACAAGCGAATGATAAACCCTCGATAAAACCAATTTAAATTATTAAATAAATAAAAACAATAATCTTTTCTAAAATATAGTAATTTTTATCAAATATACTTGGAACACATTATAAAAAAAACCCGTATATGTGTAATAAAATTAGTAGTAGTTAAGTTCACGTGTTGAAGATTAATTTAAATATTAAAAAGCTTTACAAGATTTAGATCTCATAGCTCTGTTTTAATTAGTACCCAACTTAATTTAGACTAACATGCATACTGGTAGTGGTCGGTTGAGGTTTCAACATGGAGTGAGATTCTTTGTATCGGACTAGCCTGTTCGATCATTTGATTAACAACAAGAAAATATGTATCTTAGATTCTGTGAAACAAAAAATGAATTGAGAGAAAAGAGAGAAAACACAATCTCAAATGTGTTCTTTCATTGCTTAGCTAAGAGCTCAGGTTGAGCTATTTATTACAACGAGATGAGTTTGTTACACCGGTTTACTAACAACCTTTCCTAAACCGGTTCACTCTTATACTAATGCTAACATCCCCCCTCACGTTGGAAGTGATTCATGCAAAGGAATCAATCCGAACTTGTTGAGTGCATTAGTATGAAGAGGCTTAGGCAAAGCCTTAGTGAACACATCTGCAACCTGTAAAGAAGTAGGAACATGTGTTAAGGAAATAAGACAATCAAGTAACTTTGTTCTAACATAGTGACAATCAAGCTCAATATGCTTTGTTCTCTCATGATATACTGGATTTCTGGCTATGTAGATAGCAGCTTGTGAGTCACACTTTACTGGTATTGGTTGAACATTAGGCACTTCTAGCTCATGCAACAACCTACTCAACCAAGCAAGCTCTGCTGTCACTTTTCTCAAGGATCTGTACTCAGCTTCTGCCGATGACAAGGAAACTGTTACTTGCTTCTTTGATTTCCAAGAAATAGGAGCACCTCCTAGAGAAATATAGAATCCATTTACAGATCTCCTTGTGATTGGGCAAGAAGCCCAATCTGAATCACAGAAAGCTTCTAAGGCAAAATCTGTTGAAGAATTCAGCAATATACCAAGTGAAGCAGTTCCTTTCAAGTAAAGCAATGTATGAATAGCAGGATCCCAATGAACACTTGTTGGTGCTTGCATAAATTGGCTCAATTGTTGAACTGTAAAAGCCAAATCTGGACGTGTGTTCACCAAAAAATTTAACTTTCCTACAAGCTGTCTATAAGGAGTAGGGTCTGTCAAAGGAATTCCACTGCCAGGCTTGAACTTGACAGTGCTATCCAAAGGAGCCTCATAAGTCTTTACAGAGGAAGGACAAAATTCCTTAAGAACTTCCTTGATAAACTTTCTTTGAGTAATCACAACACCCTGAGAAGTATGTAAGAATTCCATTCTCAGAAAATAGTTGAGATTACCCAAGTCCTTAATACTGAACTGCTGATGAAGAAACTCCTTGACTTTATTTATTTCCAAAGCATCATTACCAGTTACTGTTTTGGGCGAATTAACTGTGTAAACACGTTACTTCGCTACAAAGAGGGACTCCTAGTCACAAAGTCGTCACGACACGTTAGAAGTGATGAACAGAAAATAATAGCAGAAATTATATGTAAAGAAAACGAAAGAATGGCGAGAATTGTGATTGATTTGTATTGATCGGCAGATGTTGCTCTTGGGTACAATGGTTCGATTTCGAGTACAATAAGCTTCAGAAAATAAAGAAATTGTGATTTGATGAGAATGAGATTGGAATGGTAAGAATTGCTTGAGAGATCGTGAATGAGAAATGTTGTTCGAGAGATTGTGAGCGTAGTCCGAATGCCCTTTCTTGGAGCCTTGTCCTTCCTTTTATTTCGAGACCTTCCTAATTGAGCCGTTGATGGACGCCTAGAAGATCCCGGAAATATCGCACCTGTATTAACTTCTTGGCGTTGGAATATCTCCTCCTTGCTACAGTCAGAGTTCGCCTTAAATTGTGGAGCGGAAATCTCGGGCTTAACTCCTCTAGCCGTTAGCAATAGTTTCGATGGGCTCATCTGCTTAGTATCCATGGGCTTGAGATTTGGACGGCCCAACAATACCCCCTCAAAAAGCCCAGGAAACTCCCGCGAGCGGTTTCCCTAGGGTTTTTGAATTTCGAATTGGTGGTTTTGGGAAGTTGTAGCGTGATGGCGTCACGTCCCATCAATCCTTATTTAAGAGGTGTGATGATGGCCTGCAGTTTCAACTATTCCGCTTTCTTTCAAGGTACGCTCTTTCTTCTTCTTCTTCTCTTTGTTCTCAATCTTCTTCAATGGCGTTTTCCTGTAGGGAAACTGCTCTGCCTCCCTCTCTTTCTCCTTCAAAAATCCTGACTAATGCCTTCCAGAGGGATTCTTCCTCCGAATCTCCATGGGAGTTCGCCGCTTCCGTGGGCTTTCCTCCAAGCGCAAAAATTTTCTTGCCCCCTGCCGGCGTTTTTGCTGATTTCTTTGCCGATGAGTGGGTGTGTTTTCACGAATACCCCTTTCGCATTGGTCACCGCTTTCCCCTTTCTCCTCTCGTGATCGATTTTTTGACTAAACTTGATGTTTCGCCGGAACAACTTCTCCCTCGTCTGGAGACTTTTACTCTCCGTTGAGCGACATTGTTCCGCGTGAGGCATTGCTTTTCAAAGTGAAGACTTTTTTGTGAACTATCGTGTTTCCAAAGGCGGTCCAGGGCGGATTACGCTTAAAACCCTTCGCACAAAATCTGACTTTGTTTTCGACATCTCTAAATCTGACCGTGGTTGGGCGGATAAATTCTTTTTTGTGAAGATCTCGTCGCTTAAGGGTGACTCGTCCTTCTTGCGAAGCCGTTGGAGGCTCATAGGTAGCGTTTTACTCCTTCCTTGTCTCTGATTGTTCAAAGTTTTGACGCGTTTGCTTGGCCCTTTTTGCAGAGGAGATTACTTCGCTTCTACCGAGCAAAAGTTCTGTTGCAGTCGTTACCCAGATTGAAGCCCTTTCTGCCGAGGATAGATCATACCCTGCTCTTGGACCTTCATCATCAACAGAATCCGACGAGATCGAAATGTCAAGTAAATGTTTTCGCACTTGTATGTTTCTTTCTTTCCGTGTTTTCTTTATACTTGTGTGTTTGTTTAACGCGTTTACGTCTTTATGTTGTAGGCTCCAGAGCTACGCGTTCCACGGCTTCGCTTACCACCGCTGAGCGCCTGGAGGCGCGAAAGAAGAGAAAGGCCGAGACCGCTTCCAGTGCAGACACCGAAACCGCAATCTCGCTCCCTCCCAAGGCTCCAAAAATCAAGAAGTCTGCTGCATTGAAGAAGGATTCGGGCGTCAGGATGACCGACCTACCCAGAACCATGATGTCGCCGGATATGGATCCCGTGAAGTGCCTTCACTCCTTGGCCCCCCTAAAAGTCGACTGCTTCTCTGGGTGTCCACACCCCCAGCCTTCCTACTCTGAGTTATTTGGCGAAATTGTTGCCGCTCAGTGGCAGGTATGAATTGATTACAAACTCTTCGCGTATTACCTGACTTTCTTTGATTGTAACGCGTTGGTGTTTCTCCTTAGGGCCTCCAAGTCTCCTTCGCTGCTTTTGACAAGTTTAAGGACCTACCTGATCAATTATCTACCTACAATATGAATCTCCAAAATGAGAAGAACAAGTCTTCTCTGTTGGCCGGGGAGAAGGCGTCTATGGAGGTAAAGATCGCCAAGTTGCAGGAGGAGTTGAAGAAGGCCCAGCAGGAGTCCCAGGTTTATCAAGAGGAACTTGATAATGAGCAGAAGAAATCTGCCGCCTTGGCAAGCGAAATAGAGGAATCTGCCGACTTCTACTCGTTCAAGGCTCGGGTGGAAACAATGGAGGAGCACTTTGCGGGGAGGTCTACTGGTTGGGACGTCGCAAAGGAGAGAGCGGACTTTATAGCAATGTTTCCCGACGCGGCCAAGGCGCTGAAGAATCCATCTCCGATGGATGATATTCTGAAGGTGGCGCAAGAAGTGGCGCAAGTGGAAGCGACGGAGAAGGACTCCCTGAAGGCTTCGGAAGATTAAACCTGCTTGCCTTATGTTTTTTTTTTTTAAAGACTTCGTACTCTACCCCCAGTGTATTGGGGCTTTTTGAACTCGTTTTACCCCTTATGTTTCTTGGGGTCGTTTTGTAAAAACTTTAAGCGTTTTGGCCGCTAGTTTAGGGCCATTCGACTGCTTGCCCTGTGCTTTTTGGGGCTTATTTTTATTTATCACTATTATGCATACTTGTCTTTGTTTTGTCTGCGTTTGTTTTGCAGGTGTGAAGTCAAGCTGGAGGCGTAAGAGCCTGGTAGAAGATTTAGCTTAGTATAGAGATCTCTTTGTAATTTGTAATTCCCCCATGCTTGAACCTTGCTTGTCCTCAAGCAAAAAATAAAATCAAAGTCACACCACAACTAGCAAGTTAAAGCATCCATCTTAATATCAATCCACATTTTCATCAAATAAGCTAAACCTTAACCAAGACATCATCGCATACATGTATTAGAAGCTTTCAAAATCAAATCATTAATCCATTCTAGACCTCACCAAGGTAAATGTGTTTTGCACTCTACACTCAAGTGTTTAAGGGATATGTGTTTCACTCAACATCAACTTTGAAAACTAGACTACCATAGGCTTGCATCAGTGTTCTAACTCTCCACTACGAATGATTAAACACACAACAAAAATCATGAGGACTTTTTAAAGGGTTGTAATGAGGCCAAGGTATACACAAGTAGGTAGGGAAATATTTGGTCATGTGGTGCTAAAAATCCGGGAACTAGTGTGCACAAAAACCCAAATTACAAAAAACCACTATCAACTTCATAATTCAGCCAACTTATTTCACCTCTTCTCCATAACTTTTGTTTCTACACTTTTGCTCATTTTTCTTCTTTTTCAACTTTCTTGAGGCTTTTCAACTTGATTTCACATTTTTATTTCACCTCAATCAAACATTTTTTTTTTTCTTTTCATCATTTTTTTTTTCAACTCCTTATCTCTTTTTTTTCTTCCTTTTAACTCAACACAAATCCTTTCTTCAACCATCTCACCCAAGAATCATCTCCAACTACACAAAAACACCCTAGCTAAATCCTAATTCCCGGAAAGGGTCAAGCTTATATGGGCTAGGAAAATTTTTGTGGAGCTACAGAATAAGGCTATAGGTTCAAAATTGGGCTATCAAACAAAGGATCATGCATAAGGTAGATAAGGATATAATGAGCTAATAAAAATGCCTCAATCATTTTAATGTCATGCATTCAAATCATGTAATGTAGCCTTGAAAAAGATATCTAAACGCAAGTTCTAGAGCTAGCAATCAAAGCGATACACTCAAGAAAATATGCAAATATGCAATAAAAGGCTCAAAATAATCTCACAAGGCATAAATGTCTAGAACTTCATAAACAATCCAAAATTTCAACTTCCTATGCATGCTCAATCCTATAATCAAGATTAATAACTTAAGAATCATGCTTCAATCCAAGGAAACTTCAACCAACAAGCAAGTCATGGGTTAGATAATACTCTTAACTTAGAGAGACAAGTGGTCAAGTAGGGAAATTTGGTTCCTAAAATGCAATATTTTTGTGATTTTTCAATTTTTTAATTTTTTTTGTAATTTTTTAAATTTTTAATCAATCAAAACAAGAAATTAAACATGCAAATGCAACTATATGAATGCAATCTAAGACTAAGCAAGCAATCCCTTCCCCCATGCTTAAATTTTACATTGTCCCCAATGTAAAGTAAAAGTAAAGAGAATAGAAAAACTAACCAAGTCATCTACTAATCCGGATCTTGAGGTGGTGGTGGGAAGCACTCGGCGGCCGAGCTATGATATGTGCAACCCGAGTTATGAGACCTGTACGCCGGGCTAACTAGAAACAAAACAAAACAAAAAACAAAAAAAAAAAAACTATACTAAACTAATACTAAGAATCAAAAACAACTATCCTAATCACTTGGGTTGCCTCCCAAGAAGCGCTTCATTAACGTCGTTAGCTTGACGAGAGCACAATTTCACAGGCTCAGACATTGTCAATGCCCTTAACAACGGCGCCAATTTGATAGGCGGTATTTTAGTCGTCCTAATACCGATCAAAATAAACCAAACTACCTACTAGGAATGTAGTAGGGAAGTAAGGGTCGATCCCACAGAGACTCAGGTTTTCAATGTTTATTGTTGTATTACTCAGAGTTAGAAAAAGGGGGGTTTTTGAATGTGATTCTAATAACTATCAAAACTAAACATGCAAAACTAAGATTGACTTATCAAATATGAGAGAAGTATGCTCAACTAGTTAACATCTATTGTGAACTTGATTATTGATCATTGATTTTCAAAATTCTCTTTTTACCTTGACTAATCTATTGCGGAATGCTAATAATCCAATTTCATGGAATTATTAATCCTACTTCAATTCTAGTTATTAGCCCGACCGGTACTAACAACCCTAATTATCAAATAACCTAAGAGACCTCCTAGATTCAATTTGACAACAGCATTAAGATTCAAGTATCAATAGAAACATGTATTCAGAGCAACCAGACATCCAAATAACATGCGATTGAATTCTCTTCTCTAATCAACTAGTCCTACCAGTCCTAGATTGATTAAAGGTTCTACTTTTGATCTAATTAACACCGACCGGTAATTAGAAAGATCTAGTTGTAATTCAACCTAGAAATCATATTAGGTGATCAAGCTAATAAAACCCTAGGCTGAAATTAAGCAATTAAGCACAGAGAAAACAATCTAGTCAAGGGAAATTAAGAACAATCAAACCTTCACAATAATACTTTGTTCACAACTTCAATTAACTAGTCAAGCAAAAGGAATTTAGCTACTGAAAGACATTGAAAAACTTACAAAGTTTCCCATAGGGTTCTTGTTCTCCAAGTCTTCAATAATTAATGTCAAAGATTCAAAGATATGAAGATCATCCAAACCTAGAAAACAAAAGCTATTTATATATCTCTAAGGTTCCCAAAAATATATTTCAAAAGATAACCCAAAAGGCCCAAAAAGAATCCCATAAAAATCTCGTTTTCGCGGACGCGGGGAGAAACGCGGCCAGACCCTAAAGCGCGGGCGCGCTTTGGCTTGCCTGCCCGAGTTTTCACGCCAGATGCTCAGGTGTCGAAGCGCGGGGTACACCTCTAAAGCGCGGGCGCGCTTTGGAACCTCCTGCCCGCGCTTTCAACACTGGTCGTCACGTATCACTTCAAAGGCTGTTTTGACCCACTTCGAGTTGGAATTTGGACTCGGAGTAAAAAGATGAATTGTAGCTCTTCGAGTTAGCTTTCCAATGACACCAAAATCAGATCGATCCGACCACCATAGCTCCAGATCCAGCCCTTACAAGCAAGAGGTGTCAAAACAACAACTCCAATACATAGTCCGGATCCAAGTGTGCTTTTCCCATCACCTCTTGGGCTAATCTCATAGCTTGGCTCTCTTCTTGCCTTCTCCAATGCTTTGGCTTCACCTCCTCTCCACTTATTGTCTTCACATCTATAATTAAAAACCACAACAAAGTGTAGATATCCGAATCTTTCTACAAACTAACAAAACTAGCAAAACTAACTAAAACTATACCAAAAACCATAAAAATCCTAACTAAACATGTCCTAAAACACTACCTAACATGTGCCTATCAATGCAGCTTACGAGGGCGAAGATGTAAAGGAAAGTTGTAACTTGTATTGATTTATGATCAATTGTACAAGTAAATGAATAAAGAGCTCTTTCGTATAAAAAACTCTTGTTTGTCTCGTTCGCCTCGTGCATCTGGTTTTCTTGACTAGTCAATTTGCGTGCACTTGTTGCCTGTTTGTAAGGCTTGGGCCTTTTGTCTTTGGCCTGTAACGTCACAAGGCGTCCCTTGTTAGTTTTTAGAGAACTGTGTATGTCAAGGCTTGTGTAAAGCCGTAATGTAATTGAGTAGAGTGTCGTGTAAGAATGTAAAAGTAATGTCATAAGCATGTACCTTGCTCAGAAATGATAGAGCTTCAAGTTCATCGCATTCCAGCTTCGGGGCATCGTCTTGCCATCATGCGACTCTAACTCGTATGCACCTTGCCCTACGATTTTAGTGATCTGGTAGGGGCCCTCCCAATTTGCTCCAAGTTTGCCTGCATTTAGTTCTTGAGTGTTTTGAAAGACTTTTCTCAACACCCAATCTCCGACTTGGAATGCTCTAGAATTAAATCGTTTGTTGTAACTCCGTGCTACCCCCTGCTTGTATGCTGCCAATCGAATTGAGGCTTCGTCTCGTAACTCGTCCACCGTGTCGAGATGGTGTAACAAGTTAGAGATGTTGGATTCTTCTGTAGTAAGACCATATCGAGCAGTAGGCAAGGATACCTCGACTGGTAACACAGCCTCGCACCCGTAGACTAAGGAGAAAGGCGTGTGTCCAGTTGTTGTCTTAGGTGTAGTGCGATCTGACCATAATATAAGTGGTAGCTCGTCTGCCCACTTTCCCTTGGCATCTTTAAGCCGCCTCTTGAGATTGTTAAGAATAACCTTGTTACTTGCTTCCGCCTGACCATTAGCTTGTGGGTAGCGAGGTGTAGACATAACAAGTTGAATGTTGTATTGCTGGCAAAAGGCTTTGGTCTTGTCGCTGATGAATTGGGAGCCGTTGTCGCATACTATAGTGGATGGTATCCCGAACCTGCTTAAGATGTTTCTGCGGATAAACGAGATGACTTGAGTGTCCTTGACCTCCTTGAAGGCTTCGGCCTCGATCCACTTAGAGAAATAATCTGTCATGGCAAGTAAATAAACGCGTTGCCCTGAAGCTGGTGGGAGTTTCCCAACGATGTCCATCCCCCACTTCATGAATGGCCATGGTGAAGTAAGGGGATGGAGTAACTCTGAAGGTAAATGTGGGATTGGTCCATGACGCTGGCACGCGTCACACTTGCGAGAAAACTCTGCAGCATCTTTGTTCATGGTGGGCCAGTAGTATCCCATCCTGCTTGCTTTCTTGGCCAAGTTCCGACCCCCTGTGTGGTCGCCACATTCGCCATCATGTATGTCTCGTAACACCACCTGTACTTCGTTTTCTCGTACGCATCGTGCGTATATTCCTGATGACATCCACTTGAACAAAATGTTATCCTTAGCCGTAAATGTGGAAGCTTTTACCTTAAGTCGCTTGGCCTCCTCCTTGTCTTCTGGCAAGACGCCTTGCTGTAACCACTCCAAGTAAGGCGTTACCCAGGATGGGTTACTGTCTGAGCTGCTTACGGCTAACACGTCAGCTTCTTTGACTATTGATGGTGCGTCGAGATATACGAAGGGAATTTTAGTGTATTCTCGTGGGTCTATGGCGGATCCAAGATTAGCTAAGGCGTCAGCCTGTGTATTAGCGTCTCGAGGAACCTGCTTGATCTCGAAATGCTTGAAATTCTTCACAATCTCGCGCACCTTTTCTAGGTACGCTTTCATCTTTGAATCCCTGGCAACATATGAGTCTGTTACTTGGTTCACGATAAGTAACGAATCACAAATTACCTCGATTTCTTGCACGTTAAGATCTCGGGCGACGAGTAAGCCTGCTATGAGCGCCTCATATTCTGCTTCATTATTGGTAGCTTTGAATGTACACCGCACAGCCTGGGCTATCCTATCCCCCTGTGGTGACTTCAGAACTACCCCCAGACCAACACTAACTTGATTTGATGCGCCGTCGGTGTGCATCAGCCACTTGTTATTGCTTGTTACATTCAGCATCTCTTGCTCTTCTTCCTGTGAAGGGGTAGGGGTGAAGTCGACCACAAAATCTGCCAAGGGTTGCGATTTTATTGCTGTTCGGGGCTCATATGAGATGTCGTAGCCATTCAAATGAATTAGCCAACGTGTTAAGCGACCTGATAATTCTGGTTTGGACATCATACTCTTCATAGGATAGTTAGTTCTCACGATAATAGAATGACTTTCAAAGTATGGACGTAATTTAATGGAAGCCATTACCAAAGAAAGAACTAATTTTTCCGTAGGAGAATACCTGGTTTCCGCGTCAAGCAATGTCTTACTTACATAGTATACTGGTAACTGGTTACCATCTTCTTCACGGATTAGAACGGCGCTGACTGCAACTTCTGTAACGGCGAGGTAGACATACAATTTTTCCCCTCGCTGTGGTTTCGACAGTACCTGCGGACTTGATAAATACCGTTTTAACTCCTCGAACGCCTCCTCATGCTCTTCCTTCCACTCGAACGACTTATTCTTCTTTAAGATGTCGTAGAATAGCTTGTTTCGATCCGATGAACGGGATATAAATCTGTTTAGAGCTGCTATTCTTCCTGTCAACTTCTGAACGTCTTTCACGCATTTAGGCGATTCAAGCTCCATTATAGCTTTGACCTATTCCGGGCTCGCCTCTATCCCCCTTTGGGTGACTATATACCCGAGGAACTTTCCTGAGGTGACGCCGAAGGAGCACTTGGTTGGATTCAACTTCATCTTATACTCTCTTAAGATTTGAAAGGCGTCTCGTAGATGAGTTATGTGATCTTCCGCCTTTAACGACTTGACGAGCATGTCGTCGATGTAGACCTCCATTGTATCCCCTAGCTTTTCCTGAAACATCTTATTAACCAATCTCTGGTAAGTAGCACCTGCGTTTTTCAATCCGAATGGCATAACTTTATAGCAATAAGTTCCCTGATTAGTTACAAATGCCGTTTTTTCTTGATCCTCAAGATTCATCATTATTTGGTTATAGCCACTAAACGCGTCCATAAAAGTTAATAACTCGTGTCCTGCCGTCGCGTCCACCATTGCGTCGATATGAGGCAATGGGAACGAGTCTTTAGGACATGCTTTATTTAAATCAGTGAAATCGACAGAGACGCGCCACTTACCATTTTTCTTTTTGACCACTACCACATTCGCTAGCCATTCAGGGTATTTGACTTCCCTGATTTTTCCAGACTCAAGTAAAGATTTTACCTCATTGTTTACCACCTGATTCCGCTCAGGAGCGAACTTACGCCTTTTCTGTTTCACGGGCGGCATTTTTGGATTGACGTTCAGGGCATGAGTGATCACGCTTGGATCTATTCCGATCATATCTTCATTCCCCCAGGCGAAACAATCTTTGTAAGACCGTAAAAACTCCACCAGCCCTTCTCGCAAAGTCGGTTCCAGATTTGCCCCCACCCGGACTTTTTTCGAAGGTTCGGATGGGTCGAGTGCTACCTCTTCTAGTTCGGGAGCTTCCGGCTTTACGTAGAAGGATGGAGTCTTACAGTCTTTTAATTGCTAATCGGAGGTTTGCTTACTGGTCCCTGCCTTTGAGGTTGTGGAAGTCGTCGCTCTCATCGTCACTGAGTAACATTCTCTCGCAAGTATCTGTTCTCCTCGGATCTCTTGTATCCCCCAAGGGGAAGGGAACTTCACGCACTGGTGATATGTTGATGGGATTGCTTTCATTCCGTGGATCCAAGGCCTGCCCAAGATAACATTAAAAGGTGAGGGGCAATCTAGCACTTAAAATTTTACTCGATAGTTTACTCCATGAGCAATGGTTGGTAGGGAAATTTCTCCCAGCGTGTTACGTGACTCGCCGTTGAATCCCACCAAAGTCGTAGACTTTTTAACTATGTCGTTAAGTCCAAGACCTAAGCTGTACAATGCATCCAACATAAGCAAGTTAGTGGAGCTCCCATTGTCAATCAAAACACGTTTAACAAGGAAATTTGCAATTGTCAAAGATATTATCAAACAATCGTGATGAACTTCCTCTTCTTCGACGTCGTCGAAGGTGATAGGCATAATGGCATGGCTGGAGCGTGTAGGAGCTCTGGGAGTTTCTCGTTTGGCTTCCCTTGCGATTCTCTTAGCCGCGGAATAAGTTACACCACAAACATCCGACCCCCCAGTAATCACGTTGATGACACCTGCATGCTTGGGGGAGTCGGGCTTTCGGGCTCTTTCCACATTCCGGGCTAGCTGCTCCCTGCCGCGCTCAGAGATCAGTTCTTTGAGTTAGCCTTTCCTCAGCAAGTCGACGACTTCTTTTCTTAGCGCGATGCACTCCTCTGTCGTGTGACCGTGATCGAAATGAAAGTCACACCATCTCGACTCATCTTTACGATGGTGTGGTATGTCTTTCTTCCGTGGCCACTTGACAGCGTTTCCCATCGTGCTAAGGGTTCGAACTATCTCAGTTGCGCTAACTCGAAAGTTGTGCTGAGACAGCTCTGGAGGCGGCTGGACGTTCTCGCTTCTCTTGGCATATGACGTGTTAACGGTTGGCTTGTTGTGCGGCGATTGGTGGGCGGCCGAAGGGTAAGGAGCGTATCGAGCCTCTCGTTTCCCTTGCCGTCGATCATTCCGCTGAGGCCTCGCCTCTTTGTCGGCGTAAAGGTCGTCTTCCTCAAGACGGACGTGAGCCAACGCTTTAACCTGCACTTCATCAAAGTTAGAGCAAGGGTACTTCATTAGTTCACGATACAATTCGGGATTTCGGGAGGATATCCCTCGCCGGAAGGCTTCCACTGCCGTCGCTGCATCGCATCCTTCAATAGTTACAAGTTCCTCGTTGTAACGACTGAGGAACGCCTTTAGAGATTCTCGAGGCTTCTGAACTAAGCGATATAAGTCGCTGGATCGCTTCTTTGCATGTCGGCTGCTTGCGAACCTGATTCTAAACCTGTCAACCAACTCAGCAAAAGATGAGATACTCCCAAGTGGTAAATGCGAGTGCCAGTTTAGCGCGGGACCGCATAACGTGTTCCCAAACCATCGACACATAACGGTTTCTTTCATTTCAAAAGGGACAGTACTAATGTTCATAGCTTGCTTAAAGGCTGCTATATGCTGGTCGGGATCGGTAGTCCCTTCGTACTTTTGAATTTCCGGGACGTGATACTTTCGAGATATATTAACTCTCGCGATAGCGGGTACAAAGGGCGAATCGGTGTAACCGTCACGCCTTTCTACTGCAATCGGTTGAGGAGCCCCTGGGCCCTGAGTAATTCGGTCTTCCAGGGCTCTGAGGCGTTCCTTGAGCTGAACAACCTCACTACTTTCTCGAACCGCCCCGGACGTGTTAACAGTTACCTGATTACCAGTTGACGGTCCGGCACCGTCTGGGGTAATGAGGTTGGGATCTTCCATGTCCAGGCGCCGGGCTACGTCGTTGATCACGTCGCTCCTTTGATGGTAAGCTGGAGCCGATTGAACCTGTGATCGAAGCAAGTTACGCTCATTAGTTAGAGCTTCAACTTGTTTCCCATAAACTTCAGTAATTTTAGAGTTAGCCTCTTTTTGGCTATCTAGATCTTTTTGGAGTGCGAGCATGGTTGCGCGGATCTCTGCAATGGCACTGGATTCGGCTGGCTGTCTTTCGGAGTTATTATTGGCTGGTGGCTCCTCTCGGAGAGGCAGCTCTTGTTGTTGGTTGTCGTTACCGCCGTTGTTGATGGCGTTGCTAGGGTCGCTGTTGTCGTTGTTGACGTTTTGGTTGTCGCCGGAGTCGATGGTGTGGTTGTTGTTCAGCTCGAGATCTCCGACGTGGCTGTGAGTTGCATCCATGCTTGATGAGGATTTGGTAGCTTGCTGGGGCGTGACTTCTTTTTGGCTAGGGCCCCACGGTGGGCGCCAATTGTTTTGGGCGAATTAACTGTGTAAACACGTTACTTCGCTACAAAGAGGGACTCCTAGTCATAAAGTCGTCACGACACGTTAGAAGTGATGAACAGAAAATAATAGCAGAAATTATATGTAAAGAAAACGAAAGAATGGCGAGAATTGTGATTGATTTGTATTGATCGGCAGATGTTGCTCTTGGGTACAATGGTTCGATTTCGAGTACAATAAGCTTCAGAAAACAAAGAAATTGTGATTTGATGAGAATGAGATTGGAATGGTAAGAATTGCTTGAGAGATCGTGAATGAGAAATGTTGTTCGAGAGATTGTGAGCGTAGTCCGAATGCCCTTTCTTGGAGCCTTGTCCTTCCTTTTATTTCGAGACCTTCCTAATTGAGCCGTTGATGGACGCCTAGAAGATCCCGGAAATATCGCACCTGTATTTACTTCTTGGCGTTGGAATATCTCCTCCTTGCTACAGTCAGAGCTCGCCTTAAATTGTGGAGCGGAAATCTCGGGCTTAACTCCTCTAGCCGTTAGCAATAGTTTCGATGGGCTCATCTGCTTAGTATCCATGGGCTTGAGATTTGGACGGCCCAACAGTTACTAGTATATCATCCACATATATCACAAGGAAAAGTGAACAAGAATCTGACTTCTTATGAAATAAGGAATAGTCATTGAGAGATTGTTCAAATCCTTGAGATAATAAAGCCTTAGAAATCTTACTATACCACTGTCTTGATGCTTGTTTTAGACCATATAAAGACTTGTTCAAACGACATACCTTGTTAGGATGCAAATGAGCCAAACCAAGTGGCATCTTCATATATACTTCCGTGTCAATATCCCCATGCAAAAATGCATTATTTATATCCAACTGAGACATCAACCATCCTTTCTTCACACCTGTAGCAACAAGAGCTCTAATAGTTGTTAATTTTGCCACAGGTGAAAAAGCCTCATTGTAGTCAACTCCTGCCTTCTGTGTGCAGCCCTTAATAACAAATCTAGCCTTGCATCTTTCCACTGTGCCATCTGCTTTCAACTTTAGCTTATATACCCATTTTGAACTAATTGGCTTCTTTCCCTTTGGAAGATCCACAATATCCCATGTATTATTGTCCTTCAAGGCTTTCAATTCAAGATTCATGGCATGCTCCCACTCTGGAGACTGAATTGCTTGCTCATAGGAACATGGTTGAACAATGTTTTCTAAGGACAAAAGAGTCTGTTTGGAAGTGGCAGAAAGGGCATAAAAAGGTATGGTTGAAGAAGGAAAATTCTCAATCTCAAAGGAAACAAAATTGCAGAAATAGTCTTTAAGATAGAAAGGCAAATGACTATTTCTAGCAGACCTTCTGAGAGGAGGAAAATTTTGAGGTTCAAGGTTAGGATGAGGATTTGGTTCAGGGATAGGATTTTGTGGCTCTGGTGATGGTGATATATCAGAAGAAGAGGATTTTGTATAGTCAAAAGCAGGTAAAGGCAACATAGGAGTATTGCTAGGAATAGAAAGTTTGGTAAAAGGAAAAATGGTTTCATGAAACTGTACATCTCTAGATATAAACACCTTTTGTGTCTCGAGATTATACAACTTATAGCCTTTGACTCCATATGGATAACCAAGAAAAACAGAAGTGATAGCTCTAGGCTGTAATTTGTCTCTGCCTTGCTTAATAGTAGAAGCATAAGCTAGACAACCAAAGGTCTTAAGGTAATGGTAAGAAGGAGGCTTATCATGAAGTTTCTAGTAAGGAGAAATACCTTGTAAAACTGAGGAAGGCAATCTATTAATGATGTGGGTAGCCGTGAGCAAGCAATGTCCCCAAAAAGTGACAGGAGCTTTAGACTGAAACAACAATGCTCTAACAACCTCTAGCAAATGCCTGTGTTTTCTCTCAGCTACTCCATTTTGCTGAGGAGTATAAACACAACTAGTCTGATGAACAATCCCTTTTGAAGCAAAAAACTGAACTCCCTCATGACTGTTTCCAAGCTCCAAAGCATTATCAGATCTTATGATTCTAACATTCCTGTCAAACTGATTTTGAACCAACTGGATGAAAGACTTCAATATTGAAAAAGCTGCATCCTTACTTTTCAACAAATGAGTCCATGTCATTCTAGTGTAATCATCCACTACTGTCAAGAAATACTTATAACCATCCAAGGCTGGAGTTTTGTATGGACCCCAAGTATCAACATGAATAAGCTCAAATGGATAAGAAGAAGAAATCTGACTAATAGGAAAAGGCTTTCTTGTCATTCTTGCTTTAGCACAAATGTCACATGAAGCAATTACATCTTTATTATAGTCTGCTAAAGGAAATAAAACTAAAAACTAGACAGAGGTAAATGGCCTAATCTCTGATGTAAAAGTTGTACATCTCTAGATTGAGCAGTACACACAGAAACATGTGAAACATCACTAGGAACAAAAGCATCTTCATTTCCATCTTTAACAGCATTGAAAACATTGTTCCTGACTTTACCAAGCAGCAAACTCTTCTTCAAATGAGGACCCTGTAGCCAACAAATGCCAGAATCAAAACAAGCAACACACTGCATTTGAACAGCCAATCTGTTGATAGAAAGCAAACTGAACCTAAACTCTGGCACATAGAGAACCTCTTTCAACACAATCTCATCAGAAATTCTCACGGTTCCAGCCAAAGTAACCACAACAACTCTACCATTAGGCATTGAAATAGATACTGAACTTGCCAAAGGATGCATTTCAGAGAAAAAATCCACATTGAAAGTCATATGATCACTTGCCCCGGTATCTATAATCCATATAGACTTTGAAAACAAAGCTCTAGATGAATTAAATGAAGAAGAGAAGCAAGAAATACCAGCCATGTGTGCCATAGATTGATTGTTAGAAGCCACCGAAGTCATGCTGAGCAAACTCATAAGCTGGGAATATTGATCAGATGATAAACCTGGAACCACAGATTGAGCATCACCACTAGACGTGTCTGAAACTGAATGAGCATGAGAACTGCTTGTCTGCTGACTCTTTCCCTTGCCATTCTTATCAGGATACCCAATGATCTTGTAGCACCTATCAACAGTATGATTTGTCTTCTTGCAATTTGTACAAAAATAAGACTTTCTTGGCTTATTCTGAGCAAGATTAGCATTCCCTGAATTCATACTTCCATCAATCTCAGAATGAACATTCATTGAAGAAGATTCCAGCAACAACTTGCTAGCAGAACTTATCCCACGCTGTTTCTCTTCTTGACTAAGAATTGAATAAGCTTGATGAACAGGTGGGAGAGGATTCATCATCAAGATATTCCCACGAGCAGTAGAATAAGAATCATTAAGTCCTATCAGAAATTGAAGCAATCGTTGTTTCTCATTACATTTCCTAACAGCCTCAGCTAAACCACATGAACAAGCAGGCAAATCGCGCATAGAATCCTTCTCATCCCACAATCTCTTAATTCGAGTAAAGAAATCAAAAATTGAATCAGAAGATTGAGAAATGGTACTTATCTGCTTTTCCACTGAATAGAGATGTGCACCATTAGCTTACGAAAACCTAGCTTCAAGATCCTTCCAAATCTGGCGAGCATCTCTAGAGAGCAAAAAGGATTCAGCGAGATCCTTTGACATGGCATTAAGAAGTCAAGAAGTGATCATAGCATTGCATCTCTCCCAACGAGAGAAATCTGCTGAATTGGCTTCAGGACGAGCAACTGTTCCATTCAAGAAACCAAACTTGTTCTTCGCTTTCAGAGCTATCATCATCGAACTCCTCCAGGCGTAGAAACCAGTGCCGTCGAAGACCTTGTTACAAAGAACCATCCCCGGATTATCCGAGGTATGAATGTACAACGGATTATTGGGATCCATTGTTGCAGAAACGATCGATCAATACAGCTCAGAAACGATCAGAATCAAAGAGAAAATCGATCAAAAAACAGATCGGAGATCGAAATCAGAGATCGGAGAGAAGGAAGGAATGAAAGAACAGATCGGCTTTTGATACCATCTTAGATTCTGTGAAACGAAAAATGAATTGAGAGAAAAGAGAGAAAACAGAATCTCAAATGTGTTCTTTCATTGCTTAGCTAAGAGCTCAGCTTGAGCTATATATTACAACAAGATGAGTTTGTTACACCGGTTTACTAACAACCTTTCCTAAACCGGTTCACTCTTATACTAATGCTAACAATGTATGATCGAAAGAATTAGTAATTAATTATACCCCGTATCAATCATGTAATCTCTATAAATGGTCTAAAATAACGACTTAGAATCTCCCGTTATCCACGTGCTTATGATGTGGACGCTTATGATTTGGCGACCATATAATGTGGACGCTAAATTCTAGACGTCAAATCGCCCAAATGGTGTAGTGATATTCCATAGTTTTTATATTTATGTTCAATCCATAATTCATTAACCACAAAGCCTCACTTTTAACCTACCATATAGTATTACCTTTTGAGTGGGTCTACACTAACACTACATAAATATATTATGTAAGCGCCCAATCGTAAGAAAAGAATGACGCTCCTTAGGAAAAAGGAAGACTCCTAGCCATAATGGAAACAGAGTTTGGTTCTGTTAAGAACAACCCTTATAGTGTAAAATGAGAAACAGGCTCTACCGTTAGATCTTTCGGATCTGACGGTAGAGATTAAAGGAGGATATAAGGAAAACGGAAAAAACGGTGGCAAACTTGTAAATAAAATGATTTTGACCAAAAAGGTTCATTGTACTCCACTTAGAGGTTCATTGTGTTCCACTTGTAGGTTCACTGTTTTTAAGTTCATGAAGTATAATTATTTGGTTCATTGAATTCGACGTAATGGTTCATGAATTTGAATCACTCGGTTCATATATGAAATGCGTAAATTGTGTAACATAAAAGAATTTGGTTCATTGTGTTCCACTTGTAGGTTCATGTCGTGTAATTATACAGTTCATTTAATGTTAAAGTGCATAGAAGATAACTGAATCCTCAAACACACATATCAAAACATTGTTTGAAGTTTATATTCAACCGTACAAGTAGTAATGAAATAAGAACAATCTTGTGATAAGTGAAGAATGTAGGCATCGTTATCGTGCTCATCGTTATCATTATCGTTCGAAAGGTGCGTTCAGCTTTTCATGAAGTTCATATCAATCGCGGTTCATAAACGACAGGTGTTTGGTTCATTGGGTTCACCTTGTCGGTTCATGAACTTTAGTCATTCGGTTCATTTAATGTGAAACTGCATATAAGACAGCTTAATCCTCAAAACGCGATGGTTCATTATGTACTACGCGATGGTTCATTATCTTCTACGCGATGGTTCATGAATATGAATCACTTGGTTCATGTATGACAAAACGCGAAAAGTGTGTAAACACTTGGGCAAAAAAAAAACTACATGGTAGGCTTAAAAGAAGCTGTGCAATTGGTACCGAGAAGGCTACTTAAACAGATTGAGCTAGTAAGTGTGATTTTTCAATCCAATATAAAAACTTGTGTACTTGCATCATTGTCATTCAATGAAAGTCCATCGGTACTAGCATCACCATCCGAATGAGAAATGTTAGGATGGCCGGAACTTGATGAACAACCTACAAAAGAAACGTAAAAGCTATGAGTGAAACAACATGAAAACACACTACAAATGGGCAAATACGGGTATTCTTTTGGTTCACAAAGAGTATCGGTATGGTTCATAAACGTTCAAGTAAAGGTTCATTGGAATCCATTGAACGGTTCATGTAAATTTAAGCACGTTGGTTGAGGCATTTTGTCGAACACATGGTAGGCAATCGGGCAAAACGTACATAATCAACTTCTAGGGTCAATCGAAAACTTCAAAATCACTTTCTAATGCAATCAAATCATGTAAACACCAATCATACACCCAAACTTATGTCAAATTCACAAGTTCTCAGTTATCTTGCTCAAGGAAAACCTAAAACTAGCAAAGCATAAATTCTCACTTTCAAAAATCATAAATCGTTACCTATATCCATAGAAGCAATTGAACAAGAGCCAAAGGACGAAAATACAGTTGAAAAACAATCGAATTTTGTTGGAGAAGAGAGCCGAAGAGATCAATGAACAATCCGCTAAAACAAACGCTTTGTGCGAGCGTAGAGAAACAAGGAGGAGATCGATGAACAGTAAAACAGGGCAAAAAGACGAAAATGCCCTTCCCAGTTAAAAGCAAGGGGGAGCTGCGTGTTAAAATCAGTCCGTTGATTTGCCCAGATCTAACGGCCATAAGGTGTTCGCATTTTACACCGTATGAGTTGTTCTCACTTGATCGCGAATCATGGAAACATAGAAAATATTTTTGAAGAAATCATAATACTATCAATCTATTATCAATCGACCAGGTTTTTTCACATGTACGTATTTGGATCTCAATCAATACATAACTTTTATGCATACTCCACGTTGTATGAACGCTCATGTCGATCCTACCAAAAAGAAATACGATTTCATGAATTTGACAAAATCAATACATAATTTTTTTTTCGTTCAAAGCTTGTTGGAGCAGCTTATACAATTCGTATATAAATTGTATAAGATACATACACATCGCATAAACTAGAAATCTCAATGCATATGAACGGCTATGTACGTCTATTTAATTTGCTACTCGATTTCGTTTTCCATTATTGAACGCAAATGAATGGACAATCTCAATGCCGTTTTGCCGATTATCACATATCAACAAATTAATATAAACACTACATTTACACGTTAAAAACAAATTAATATCGGAATTAAATTTTCTTAAAGGGCAAGCTCTTGAGAATCTCCCTAAAACACTCGGGGTCACAAGGGATCTGAAGAACACCATCCTGCCTGAACCCGAACTCGTCGGCCGACATCGCGAGGAGGGCGACGACGGAAGGGTGGCTGAGGAACTGGGTGGGTATATGAAACCTCTCTCGAACGCCTTCTCCTCCCACCACGACCGGCACGTACCCCTTGCGGACCCCGCACCGCCAGCTGTCGTCCTCCGGTCCGTCGAGCCTCACGTATCTCGGAGGCGACGGCGACGGCGACGGCGAAGACAGAGAGGATAATAAACTCCTGTACTGCGTCATGCTCTTGTTCATGACGACGTTCGATAGATCTCCTAATTAGCTTCCTTTAATTACTAAGTACTACTCCTAGCTACGTACCAGGGTTTTATTGGGGATTAAGTAAGTAATTATTGGTTGTAATTAAGAGATTTAGGATTAGATGATGCATGGGAAGGGGTATTTATACGGAGCAAGAAATGCATGGAAGGTAGCGGGTAATTTCGATCCACTTGTGATAATTTTTGTATATTTGAAAAGGACGTGGTATTTGATTGCTAATACAATAATAATAAGAAGAATGGGTACGTAATTAAGCATGTATAAAATTGATGCTTCTTCTGACCTTTCTTTTGGTAGATACGAACGAGCGAGTGCTATTTTGGACCATGGAATTATGATAATATAAGTTTGCTAAGTCAGTAGTAAACGGTCGAACAAAGTCGAGTGAAGTCGTGCGATGAGGAATTAATCAAAGCCCACAGCCGCTTTATATATACATACATCCACGCTCTTCTGGGCAAGTCAATTCTGCGCTTTTACAACCAAAAAAAAAAAAGTCAATTCTGCGCTTTTTACCTCTTCTTTGTCCAATAGCAAAAATATTAAAACGGCCCTGGGCATTGCCGTAACGGTACTGGAGTGGGAGGGTAATACCTCACGTCCTGGGTTCGAGCTTGAGTGGCAGCGCTCCTGCAGTTTGAGCGCTGCTTTATGCAGTACATGTTCCTGCAGTCCTAGCACCACGTGGACCACCATACTCCTTCGTGGCCACCGCTAGCGCACCGCGATTTACCCCCTCCATGTGTCCAGGGCAAGGATGCGTGGAGGCGTAGGATTAGTCGGGACGTAAGCCCCGGAAACCTATGATTCAAAAAAAATAAAAAAATATTAAAACTGAAGTCTCGACCAGTCAATTAAGGGTGAATTTTATAATGGTTTGGTTGACCTTTTTGAATATTGTAATTTCTTGAAAGTCTTATATGAGACCTGAATCTTTCTTTTTTGAACCCGTAAAATTTAGGAGATCCCCAAAGGGGGTTGTCCTAGAGAAGCTATGTCCCAATTTAATAATTTTATCGACCACATCATTACACTTTCTACTAACATGGGAAATTTGAACACTACTTCCGACTAACATGAGACCTGAATCTTTTGTGAATTGATATTTGATGATTTTAAACCTTTTCTTTGGCTAAATATTAGAACTATAATTTAAAAAATATAAAAGTTAAGATTTGTGTAGGTCGACATGCATATAGCCTTGGACCGAGCTAGGGGTAAATTCCCATTGAAATTTAGGGTTAATCACCCATGAGATCATACCTATTAGGTATAATCTTTAAGATTTAATGGCTCTTGTTTCTCCAAAGAAATTTGAAACTTTTTTGTGATTTATGGCTTCGTGTGCAAATTGTTTCTGTCCAAACTGTTTGACGATCTCTCGTCCTCTTATTACTCATCTAGCAAACCTCGAGCAACTTTGTTTCTCGCCGACCAACGTGTGGTTGCTGCATTTCTCGACAATCGTTAGTCAATTGTATTCTTTTTCTTTAGAAGACAGGGAAGTGTATAGAGAAAAGTAAGTAAAAAGAAAGAAAGATATATTGATCTATCCTTGTCTTGCCAGGCATTCTCATGAGGGAGTGTTTAATTTCTTTCTTTTTTTTATAAGGAAAGGATTCCACAAGGGATGTGAATTGGTTATTAACCAACTCTAAAGAAAATAGGGCAAACCATCGCGCTAAGCGCAGAGATTGTTTAAATATTATTTATCTCATTCTCTCATTTTTTCTGCTCGTGGTTTGAGCAAATATTTCGGATGTTGTCTAGGTGATGTGTTTCCGACTTCTCAAGTGTCTCGTCACACCTTCTCAAATCTATTTCGTAATGTCTTACTCCCCAACGACTCTACACACATGCTGGATTTTCTTCTAACTCACGGAATTGTCTTTCATCACTGTTTTGTAAGCCTTATATGCTTCGTTGTTTGAGTTTGTTGCTTTTTTTTTTTTGAGAAATTTGTCGGAAACCACCCATATGATAGGCCATATTTCGCTAAACCACCCGGATGTTTGAATATTATTTTGGACTACCTGTACGATGGTCTCTGTTAACAAAAAACCACCTCAAGCGAGATTCCGTTAAAAAACCGTTAAACGCGCGTGGCCATGTGGTATTTTAATATTTTTTATTTTCTTTTACACATTTTAACACTTAAAAAATACCAAAAAACCCAAAAAAAATTGAATTTTTTAATTCCGTTTAAATAATTATTTTTCTTTTTCTTTTTTTTCATTTTTTATCTTTAAAATTTTGAAAACTCCATTTTCACCAAAAAAATAAATAAAACCCTTTTCACCAAAAAAATAAAACCCAAAACACCCGACACTATGACCAGCACAGACCTCCTCGCCCCGGCCTACGACGACGACGAAGATTTTGCATTCATGTGGTTCCAGCTTGGAATCGTACTACCAGTCGACGCAATTGTCCTTTGAATCACTAATCAAACAAAACTATGATCAAGTTTATTAGCTCGGACATATGGGAGTACTACAAAGCAAAAATTGGACAGACTTAAGAAAATCACATGGTTTCTCAGGCCGGGGCGAGGAGGTCGGTGCCGGTCAAGGTGTCGGGTGTTTTGGGTTATATTTTTTTTGGTGAAAAGGGTTTTATTTTTTTGGTGAAAAGGGAGTTTTCAAAATTTTAAAGATTAAAAATGAAAAAAAAATTAATTATTTAAACGGAATAAAAGAAAATAAAAATTTCAAAAAACATTTTTTGGGGGTTTTTGGTATTTTTTAAGTGTTAAAATGTGTAAAAGAAAATAAAAAATATTAAAATGACACGTGGCCACGTGCATTTGACGGTTTTTTAACGGAATCTCGCTGGGGTGGTTTTTTTTGTTAATGGAGACCATCATACAGGTGGTCCAAAATAATATCCAAACATCCGGGTGATTTAGCGAAATATGGCCTATCATACGGGTGGTTTCCGACAAATTTCTCTTTTTTTTTTTTGTAGATTTTTTCTTTCATCTTTTGGTTAATTTTTCATGTTGTTTTATCCGATTATCGAGTTTTATCCCGGTCTCTCGATTTGCAAGGCTTGTCTGTCATTTCGAATTTTTACATTTTCAGAAAAAAGGGTTGAGCTAGGGAGAATAAATTATAAAGGATCCGCAAAGTGGGTCATAACATTTGGTAGGTTCTATACAAAGTTTTACTAAAAGTCTCAATAAAGAAACATTATAAATATTTTTATTTAAAAATGGAAATAAAAATTTATCATATCATATCATTCCTAAAACATTAACTTATAGGACACTAGTTTGGATTGAAGTTGTATTAGGATGATATGTATATATTTATTTTGTATTTTCTTATTTGTACAACTTGGAGCCTAAGTTAGAGTTTTCCTATATATTGTAATCTTTCTCTAATGGAAAATGCAGACAAAATTCTCCCAAACATATTGCTCTTACAATTCTACATGGTATTAGAGCCAAGACTCTAATCTCCTTCGTTTCTTGTGGTGCTCATTATTTTCTTACTTTGGTTGATGATCATTCTCGTTGCGTGTGGGTTTACTTGATGAAACATAAGAGTCAAGTATCTCAATTTATACAGAATTTCTTTGCATATGTTCAAACTCAGTTTCAGCGCAAGATCAAACGGTTCAGAACTGATAATGGCACCGAGTTTTTGCCATTGAAGCCATTCTTCTCATCTAATGGAGTTATTTTTGAGACTTCCTTTGTGGCAACACCTCAATAGAACGGTCGTGCAGAACGCAAACACCGTCACTTGTTGAATGTTGCCAAGGCTCTTCGCTTTCAAGCGTCTTTGCCTATTGACTTATGGGGAGAATGTGTTCTTACAACTGCTTATGTGATCAATCGGACACCCTCAAAGGTGCTTTCTTCTAAGACTCCTTATGAGATGCTATTTGGGACACCGCCCTCCTATGATCATATTCGAGTATTTGGTGTCTGTGCTATGCTTCCGCCATTCCTAGATCTCATTACAAGTTTGCTTCACATAGTCGTCATTGCATATTTGTTGGCTACCCCTACGGTAAGAAGGCTTGGCGTCTTTATGACTTGGACACCAAGTCGTTCTTTGAGTCCCGGGATGTTGTCTTCAATGAGGCCCGTTTTTCATATGCAACTGCCTCCACTGTTTCTACTGATCTTGATAATGAACCTTCATCTTCTGACCCGCATCCTGCAATTTTTGATCAACCGGTTATGCCTTCCAATGAAAGGGGGAGTGGTGTTGTCCCTGATGCACCGGAAGTTGTCCCTGACGCACCAGAACTCCCAGTCGAGCCACGCCTCTCGGCCTCACCAGCCGTCATCTCGGCTTCGTGGTTTTATCTGCAACACGACCTGCAGCTCAGACCCCCCCCCCCTTGCGCTCGCCAGTCACCACCACGACACCCTCCTCATGTATTCCTTACTCCATTGAGAAATTTGTTACTTATGAAAATTTTTCTGACTCCCACATTCAGTTCTTAGCAACTGTTACAGCCACATCTAAACCTCGATCTTACAATGAGGCCGCTCGCCATCCTGAATGGCACGATGCTATGAAAGCAGAACTTCTGGCACTAGAGAAAAATGGCACTTGGACGTTGGAATCCTTGCCAGCAGGAAAGAAACCCATAGGCTGCAAATGGGTTTTTGGCATTAAATACAAAGCTGATGGTTCTCTTGAGCGTTACAAAGCTCGTTTGGTTGTTCTTGGAAACAAAAAGGTTGAAGGCGTTGATTTTAATGAGACTTTTGCACCTGTGGAAAAAATGACATTTGTTCGGACTTTCTTATGAGTTGCTGCTATTAAGGGATGGTCGTCTCTGCATCAGATGGACGTCCACAATGCCTTCTTACATGGTGATCTTGATGAAGAATTTTATATGACTCCTCCTCCGGGTTTCTTAGCTTCTTCAGGGAAGGTCTGTCGTCTTAGAAAATCTCTATATGGTCTTCGACAAGCACCTCGAAACTGGTTTGCTACTTCCTCTCTTACAGCTTTTGGTTTCCAGCAGTCCTATGCTGATTATTCATTATTCTCTCTGATTCGGCCACATTCTACTTTGCATGTTCTGGTTTATGTGGATGATTTGATTATTGCTGAAAGTAATACATCCGACATATCTCGCTTTAAGGCCTATTTGTCCTCTTGCTTTCATATGAAGGACCTCGATTCTTCGAAATATTTTCTAGGACTCGAGGTTTCTCACGACAAGGTCGACATTTACCTTTCATAGAGCAAGTATGCACTCGAGATACTGTTTGAAGCTGGCTTACTTTGAGCTAAACCGGCCGACTTTCTCATGCCTCAGAATCATGACCTCGGCAAGGCTTCTAGTCCTTTGTTTGCGTCTCCTGATCGGTATCGACGTCTTGTTGGCAGGCTCATCTATTTGACCATCACCAGGCCTGAGCTCTCTTACTCGGTTCATATACTTTCGCAGTTTATGCAGGCTCCTACAGAGGCTCATTGGCAGGCTGGCCTACGGGTTCTTCACTATATTAAAGGACATCCGGGACAAGGTCTTCTTTTGTCTCGGAACAGTTCTTTACAGCTTACAGCATATTGTGATTCAGATTGGGCGGCTTGTCCGATTACGAGACGATCTCTTACAGGCTACTTTGTCTCTCTAGGGTCATCTCCTATCTCTTGGAAGACAAAGAAGCAGGTTACAATCTCTAGGAAGTGGAATATAGATCCATGGCTTATGCTGTTTGCGAGCTTCTGTGGCTCAAAGCCTTTTAACGTGATCTTGGTTTCTTGCACACTTCTTTGATGCATCTTGTTTGTGATAGTCAGGTTGCTCTGCATATAGCTATCAATCCTGTTTTTCACGAACGTACAAAACACTTTGAGATTGACTGTCACTTTGTACGTGATCTAATTCAGGCCGGATGCATTCGTACTACATATGTTCGGACTACTGATCAGCTCGCTGATTTGTTTACCAAGGCTCTTGGCAAGCAACAATTTTTATATCTTCTTTTCAAGTTGGGTATTCGAGACTTACATGCTCCAACTTGAGGAGGAGTATTGAGATGATATGTATATATGTATTTTGTATTTTCTTATTTGTACAGCTTGGAGCCCAAGATAGGATTTTCCTATATATTGTAATCTTTCTCTAATGGAAAATGCAGACAAAATTCTCCCAAACATGCTAAAAATTAAATGGATGGGAATTGTATGGTTATAACTTGTATGGATCGATCTTCGTGGATGACTTTGTATGTGATGGTCCAATTTGGTAGTTGCACAGAAAAGGACGATTGCACGCACTAGGAAACTATAGATATTGGTCCATATTTTTTTTTTTAACGACACATGGGCTCTCGCTTTCAAGAAACGAGCGAGATATGGCATAAAAAGCCTGCCTCACAAACTTTGCCAAGTCAAGTTGTGTGATGGCATCGATAGGATTAGGAGTCTAGCTCTTGTGCAAATG